>BEXV01003112.1:2137-13745 GCA_003118195.1 Hemicentrotus pulcherrimus | reverse complement strand
GGGGGGGGGGGTTTCATCCAAAACGTACATATCAAAAATGCTAAAGGGGGGGTCAACCCCTCCCCCACCCCCCTCCCCGTGCATACGCGCCTTGGCCTATTGTAGTCTTATAATGCAGGCTCACTTTTACGACTGACCAGGGTTTGTGCTTGCAGACTACATCGACATCTCTACAAATGAATTCAGACCCTGTGACGAACTTTTTCCATTCTCACAACGAGATAATGTATTGCAGCAGTTAGAAGGCATATGGCACAATTATTTGTAAGCTTCCTTGCACAAGCCTCGGGAATATTTGCAAGGCCGTTATTCGTGACAATAATAGCAGAGGCTCGAGCAAATTAATCTGAAGAGTATCCACTTAAGCTTGCTCCGGTCGACCCATATTTTGTGAAGCGCTTAGAAAAACGTAGATATAACAAGCACTACCTGAACATGGAATAATAATATCAATATTATACCTACCCCAGATAAAATCATGAAAAGTTTAATGAATTGGTTAATGGTGATGCTTTGATTTAAATGGAGCAAAACGGAGAGTATATATATACATGCGCTTAAATGTAATAATGTGTTTTCATTCGTCGAATTCTCTCTCTCTCTCTCTCTATTATGTCCTCAGTTTTTACCTCACGATTTCATTTATCTTATTACCGTAATCAGCTTATTATCACATTATCACGATTCCAACACATGTGAGAGAAGATTCAAAAGATACTAATAATAGGTCCATTGTCACTTTTGCACTACAGTTCAAACATTTCGAAGTTAGGATGGGACTAAAAGAAGAAACAAATCATGGTGTTTCTTACAACAGGCCACGCACTTCCACCTTAAACTTGCAATGCTTGGCCTGTAGTGTAAACTTATTGAGTTTCTTATAATTATCAGGACTATCCTTTTGGTCGTAGATTCCTTTGAGTTCGAAGCTGTAATTTACACTATCGGTATGTTTATTAACTTGTCACACAGCTGTCTTACTTGTTTACTATTCATGGCAGATGGCATCAGGGAGAGAGCGTGTGTGTGTGTGTGTGTGTGCGTGTGTTTGTGCATGTGCGTGCTTGTGTGCGTGTGTATATGTGTGAGAGAGAGATAGAGAGAGAGCGTACTGTGGCGTGTTTTTGTGTCCTTGTGTGTGTTAGTGTGTGTGCGCGTTTGAGTATGTGCGTGAGAGATAAAGAGAGAGAGAGAGAGAGTGAGAGAGAGAGAGAGAGAGAGAGAGAGTATTGGCGAGTGACGACAGTCTTTAGTCTTAAATGCTGTGTCTGCAAAGAATACTAGGGTCTAAAATTAATTATATATTTAAAGATATTCGCAAACTCACTTTGGATTGTAGTTTGGAGAAGAAAGCGTACGTGGTGATGGTGTGAAGAAGGGACTCCCGTGTTACCAGAAAGATGAAAAGTTAAATAAAGTCTGAAGTGAAGTTTTTTGTCGCTTTGGGCCTCTTGCACAAGAGGTGATATCTTGCTGACGTAGGACTGCGTCGAAGCCTGTTTTGGTCTTTGACGAGCCATGTCAAAGTATAAAGTGGATACAAATTGTTCAAACATTGCGTTGACTAATTGGTGTGGTGTGTATTAGCTGTTCGCTTTCTCTGTTCCAATTAGCGCAGGTAATAACGCAACCTGAATGACGCATCGTGTGCAAAGGGGTTCATCTTGTGCAAAACGCAAGACATGGCAGCATTATGTGTATGGCCTTGCCCTTACGTACTTCAATCACGCCTATGGAAGCAATGAGAGCATGACGTAGTCAAAATCAAAACGACGTTTGCACTCTTCTTCAGTTTGCGTTCACCCTAAAGATGACAAAGACGATGGCACTTTCCCATGTAGCGTCAAAGTCCGCCTTAGGCGTCCACGCAGACCTAAGTCAGCAAAAAATATGCCGACTCTTAAGGGGATCTGGTAACTTTGTCTCAGATTCTCAAACAAAATCCTGGATTTATCTCATGCTGCAATGATAACCATAAACCTTTAAATCCGTCAGAAACCCTATGACTTTTACCAGCCGATCGCCTATCTGGTTGTAAAGATATTTATGATTGGAAATCGAAACCAAATGTTGCGTTTTCCTAACAGTTTTCTTAAAACAACAGTCTATTAGGGAAAACGAGTATGGTAAAACCGGTCAATTATATTTTTTTTACTTTTGTGAGGCATTTCGTGATCATTTTGAAACGCGATTTTGTTTAGGGCTTCAATATTACACTATGTCACAGACACTGATAAGAGGGCTGTGTATCTCAGATTTAACATTGTTAAACGTTGCCTTTAGGAATAAATCTACATTTACTTCACATCTATATAGCTTCGAAGTCACATTACTTCAGAGAAATTGCAGATGTCATCTTTATGATTAAAAGTGAAATAATGAGCGAATCCACATTCAAACGGGAATGCAATTCAAATCTAACACCTTCATAGCATACGCTTTACAATTTGCGATCGGGCCTGATAAAGATTCATGCATTTTCAGGCTTAGCTTATAATTATAGACTTCATGAATGCATTTCTGCCTGTCTGCATATTATTATCATTCACTACTAAAATAACGTTGAAACGGTGTGGAGAGGATGTGTCTCCTCTGCTTCCCATGATATTGATTACTTGGCATGTTATACATCAAGTAATGTATGTATATTGTACTATCTTTCCTGGATCCTTCACGTGTCGCCGTCATAAACAGAATATTACATATTTTCTCCCTACTTAAGAAGTAATAGCTGGCAATTTTCGACCTCGGCCGAATCTATTTCGTCAAATTGTCATTTACTTGTTCATGATTGTACTGCACCCAAGTTTAAATATTTTGTCTGCAAGTCACAATTTCACGTAGAAAATATGTTCTCTTAAAGTCCTGATTCACAGGATTTGACAAGTAAAACAAAAAGGTACTGCCTATTTTGAAATTATGATATAATATATCCAATTTTTGCCACAATTAAATAATAAAATTTAATAATTTTGTCTTCCACGATTAAGTTCTGAGCGAAGAGGATTGGGAATCACCTATTTAAAGACTCATAATTATTATGTACCATTCCGTTTTGGAATGGAAATCCGCGCATTTATAGTGAAATCTGCTCTCAAAAGAGCAATTCAATCTACTAATTTGGAGTCGATTCCACTACATTTTGAAGTGGAATAAACTCAACACAAAGTGATCTTAAAGTCAGAGCAGATTTCTACTCGACTCCATGATTGCCGTGAAGTGCATTTGAGAGTTTGCACTTAAACGCTGCATTCACTACATCATTGGCAGTAACAGTTAAAGGCTAATGCATGGTAATGGTCTCTTGTTTTCCACACAAATTGATGGAAACGCAAAACGGCGTAGATAACGGATTTCAAGGCAGAATCCTTAAAGCTTGCTGTGAGTACGGAGGATCAATAAGTGATTACGTGAGATAAAAGGATAGTGGCTTGCTTGTCGCCAAGAGAATTACCAGAGTGTTATGTATATCAAAGAGATATAGAGGTAGAAATAACAAGAGGAATAAAGATGGAAGTAAGAGTGAGAAAAATATATATGTATATATATATATAGAGAGAGAGAGAGAGAAAGAAAGAGTGAAAGGAGACGGAGAAGCTGTACAGATATAGAAGGACGTTTGAAAGTATAGAATATGACAAGGGTCTCCAAAATACATTATCAACTTATAAGTCAATGTAGAAAGAGAGGAAGAGTAAAATAAGTAAGAAACAGAGAGAGAGAGAGAGACAGACAGACAGACAGAAAGAGAAAAGGAGGTGGAAGGAANAAAGAGAAAAAGAAAGAGTGAAAGGAGATGGAGAAGCTGTACAGATATAGAAGGACGTTTGAAAGTATAGAATATGACAAGGGTCTCCAAAATACATTATCAATGTAGAAAGGGAGAAAGAGTAAAAGAGGTAAGAAAAAGAGAGGGAGAGAGAGAGAGAGAGAAAGACAAACCGAAATAGAAAAGGAGGTGGAGAAAAGAGGTGAGTTGGGCGAAAGAAAGGGGAGGCAGATATAAATACAATAGATAAAAAGGAACACACGCGAAGGAGGACGGGTATACGGTAGAAAAAAATAAAGGAACTTTATATGGGAGAATGCTTAAATCAAAAGCATATAAATACAAATTAGGAGATTGGGAGAGAGAGGGAGAAAGAGAGAAAGAGAAAATTAGAGAGAGACTTGATTTGACGAAGTTTTATTTTAATAAGGTGGCGCCGTCAGTATGCAAAATAGTGTTCTTAACGGGGGCTCTTAATAAAAGTCAATGTACATTCATTTTATAAAAGTTTTATTTCAACAGGATGCCCCTCCCCCTCATTACACTAGTTTCGGTAATGTTAACACACGAATAATCATTAGAAACAAATTAACGGAGCGAGAAACAAAAAGAGAGAGAGAGAAAGACAGAGAGAGAAGGCGTTTGTGTATGGGCGTGTGTTTCAGAAATAGAGCAAGATAGAGAGATGAATAAGGAGACACGGAAAAAAAAACCAGGATATTATTTTACAAGCTATCTACGTTAGATGGTGACTTATTAGCTTCAAGTGTGTTTATATTTGTATTAAACAAAAATACCCTGATAACAGGATGGCTTAAGATGAGGAAAGAAGCCGAAATTTATGTTATTTGTATCTTATATCATGATAAGATACAATTTTTAATTTATGATGAACGTGGCAATCGAATTTGTAAACAACGTAGAATCGTCCAACAACATTGGATAAATGACATGTTCGGCAAAGGGCGTAACTTGAGGAAATATTTTCGGAGAAAATTTTCTTCGAATGTTTATGTTTTCCATTTTGTTTTGTAAATTGAAGATAATGGAAGATAATGGTTGAACTATTGCATGGTTCATTGAGGGCAATTAATTCAGGTAATTTTGAGCAACAAAGGAATTTAGAATAAACTGTGCGGTCCATTTGAATAACAGTTACGTTTTTTTTTTTAAACAAACCAATGCACTCTCCCTCTGAAGCGGTGTCACTTTGTCAATAGGGCGTAACTTTACTTGTACCACGTGCANCCCCCCCCCCCTTGGCACTTCACTTTAATAGATGTATTTTAAAGTCTCACTGCACTATTTATAGCTACTTCCGCCCCCTTCATAGCAAACAATGCCTAATCGGTGCCTGTTGGTCCCCCATGATCCTTTCTTTCCGAGTGTTGTATTTTGATGAGATAACCACCTGTCCGTGACCTTGCAGGGAGGTATAATCCTAGGTATAGCACACCAAAAATAAATACAAGAAACACAATATTATTTGATGATTTCAAATGATCAAGCTTTATGATCAGGCTTCACAAAACAAAAAACAGAATTGAAATCGGTCAATGCGTTGTGATTTTATACCATTTTTTTGATATCGCAAAATTACCAAAAAACGTGCCAGGCTGGCATGTTGTTTCAAAAGCCCTTTATATAATATCATGACAAAGTATAGAATTTCTTGATCCATGATCGCATTTTTCTTGCCTATAAAGTATATAAGCTAGTCGAGACAAATTGGATTTAAAAGCCGTACTATTGATTTTTAACGAAAAATGCAAATGCATGAACGAGGATGAGTGCAATGTGTGATGTTTATATCATTAATAGATAAAAACTAATAACCGAAAATGTATACTGGGCTATATTTCGAAGAGAAGGTTAAGTTAAATCTTACGTTAACTTTATCATTATTTGACACTCGTACATTTATTTAAAATAAATATCATTGTAACAATATATACAGCAAATACATGCTCATGAAGTGCCGTCATTTTCCAGATATGACTAGAAATAGCATACAACTCTGGCCAAAATTCTGATGGCATTTGCATGCATGTGTGCCGCCCCATACTATAGCTGTTTTTGGAGCGTAGTGTAGATTACAGAAGTATGGTTTACATAGACATGAAAAGGCGCGGAAGTGTTTGGAAATAGGACACACAATCTTGTAAATGTGATGAAAATTAAATCTGTCAGTGAGTAGTCCGATGTTTAATACTCATTGGTATTCATAAATTACAATAGTACTTTGATATTCCTCGATAGCGGTCCAAACTAATCAACCCCTCTATAAATACATTTGAACATGATCTTTATACCTTTCAAAACCATGTTGTATTATTATGGGTAATTCCATAAATTAGTGACCCACTTTTTGACGTAAGGAACCCATGAGCATTTGTGGCCCTGAGTAAAGACTTAAATAGTGGAGTACGATTCTATAGGTATGAGGATGCAATTTGCCTGGAAATCAATTTACAACCTTGCTCCACTATTTAAGTCTTTGATCAGAGCCACAAATACGTGAGGGTTTCTTTATGTGACAGGGACACCGAACATGTCACAAAGTGGGACCATATTTTCAAGAACTACCCATATTAAACAGAAATCTTTCTCGAAAGGGTATGCAATCGTGTTTCTGCATTTAATCCCAATATTTCATCCATAATTCAACGACGTCATTATCGTGATTTTTGTATGGTATAATGATATCGCAAAAACATTATCATGTTCGGGGCTTCCTGGTTAAGTATTTGTTAAACAGCCAACTCCCCGAGTTAGTATGAAACCCCTTTAAACTATTCATTACAGATATAGAATGACAGATGGAAGTAAATGGATTAAATATTTACCTTACCTATCGATCAAGGCTCCCATTTGGGAGCTACTTACAGACCAGGGACGGCAATGGGATACGACGGCTCATCCATTACAGCCGGTTCTAATCGGCTAGCGTCGAGACACGTTACCAATCTTAAACCCAATCAGAGGACCCCTAGGGTACATAGGTTATAACAGTCGTCGAATGGTTTGCTTTAATTGCACTTGTAGAATGGGATATTTAGATAATACATGAACAATATTATGCGCCCTGAGCATAATACCTGTTGACATATTTTCATTTTATCATTTAAGTTGTTTGAAGGCCAGAATAATTTTAAAATACGTTGACGAATTTGTATCTCTAATATAAACCTGTTGATCAAGAAACATCAACATGTGATTTCGTAGAAAGCAGTGAGAAAAACCCCAGATTGGGTTGAATAACTGACAAATAGCAATGTTTTGACATTTTTACCTGTTGGGAATGGTGCAGAGCCTTCCAGTTTCATTAATTCCGGCATTTATTCATGGCAAATAAAAATATAAAAGGGACGTATCATTGTAAAAATTAGACATTTACACGTACGCCGTATTTCCTTCCAGTTTGTGCCCTCTTCTGTCTATACAAGTTATGATTCCAACAACATTTTCATGCATTCTTTGTTTTGAATGTGTCTAGTACTATAGCAAACATTATCCAGCTTTCATTTGGCCTACACACGTGGTCAATAATGGTGGGAAAATAGTTATACATATTGGAAAGAAAGAGGACTAGAGAGTGGGGGAAGAGAGAGAGAGAGAGGGGAGGGGATGGAGAGGCTAGTGTTCCTTAATAAAACAAAAGCATTGATTGAGGTCATGCTAACACGATACTTTCTCACATGAAGGCTTTAGGCAGCACCATCTAAGTGGTGTGGTTGGATTAGGATTATCGAGCGTTTTCACATATTATGAATACTCTTTTACCATGTAAACCTACAGAGAACATCGAATGACACACTTTGTTTAAAATTCGAGCACTTATCAACGATATCAGTCTCCAGCAGAAACAGCGCTAAGCAATATAATACTAGTGGCATCAGAAAAAAAAGGCACGGATAAATGTACATAGTCAGACAGATGTTTCCCACCCTGCCTGATTTTGCTTGTCAGGTTTTTCAGACATAATAGTTATTTTAGGCCTCTGACAAATTTGATCATTTCTTTAGCAGGTATCCTGACGAGAAAAGGAAATGATTAGTCTCAAAGTAGAAATATATATTGCCTAATTACGGTAATGGTAAAATAATGACATTATCAGAATGCAAACAATATTGTGAGAATATCCTTCATATTATTTCTGAATTGTCCTTAGCGATGATTGATGATGCCTATTATAGACGACGTGACATTCATTTGCTAATACGACTGTATGCAAAAAAATTATCCATTTTTTTTTGTCATTAACTTTGCTGAAATGTGCATTTTAGGGAAGCAACATAATGTCAGAAATTTGAGTAAAATGATAATCATCTGGCAAAAAAATGAATGCCAGACATTAAAACATAACAAAAAACGACGCGAGAGAAATTAGCCGTGAGCGACAGACATAATGAATTTTAGATGGAGAGCGAAATAAAAAATGGCGGCAAAATAATCATTGAACGGAACGTGAGATAAAAGAAATGCACAAGAAAGAGATATGCTGCGAGGTTTTATTGGGAGACTATGTAAGCAAGTGTTAGGTGTTTTAATTTCATTACTACAGATATGAATACGAAAAGAAATGAAACAAACACGACTTCTTATTCATCTCATGTCATAGACAATTTTCCGTAAATAGATCACATTGGAAAGAAATCATACAGAGAAGCCACCTTCTACAATACCATCACTGGATTATTCCCAAATATATTGATTTGAAAATCCACTTCTTTTACTTCAGGGTAGGATAGCATGTTCGAAATAAAAAATATACATTATTCTTTATACAGAAGAGTCAGCTAGTTTCTCAAATTAATGTCAAAACAGTAAGTTAAGATACATAGTTTTGGTAACTTCAAAATTCTTCCCGATCAGAATATATTGTTTGTATATTAAAGCCCGTCTGTAATACTTTGGCCAGAGGGGGATTATAAGGGTGATCACAATGCCTGTACATACAGTCTGCTCCATGCACACACACACACACACGCACACAACTGCAGTCAGTTGGTAGAAATAGCGATTTTTGTAAAAAAAAATCAAAAAAACTTAACAATATTTTTATTATTTTATTTCACATATACTTCAAGCATACCTTTAACTACCATTGAGTGTAGTTTCATTGTTATAGGCATGTGGAAAATATGTTGAATTATTTGATTAGAATATTGTCTTTTCAGCCATGTATGACATGGCCCGCTGATCGCCCATTGACTCGCATTGTTATTCTGCGTGGTGAAAATGCACCTCAATGTATAATACTCCCCTACACAAAATACAATATCCTCTTGTGTTTCACTCTTTGAATTAAATTGTTGTTTACACTCAAGGTAGCCACAACTGTACTGAGGTCACCAAACTTTTTGTTACTCTGAAATTCAGTCCCTGTGAAATGTTATGGCCTGTTGAATGGTTTCTCGGAAAATCGTCATAAATCCTCACGTTTGACATCTTTTAAAACTACAAATATACTGTGATGTAGCTAGAAAACTGCAAATTCTCATCATATGACCGGTTTTTCTGAATAATTTGTGAAACACATGAGGAAATAGCTGTGACGGTGTTCCAAGTAATTTCCATCGCCATATTTTATTGGCATTACAAAAATATTTGGAATTTAAGGTTAATATTTGGTGTAAAATATGATCTATGAATATATGATTTAAAAAATGACTTTCCTAATTTGCATAATGAGTGCGCGAATATATAATTAGCTGAAATGACCTAATTTGCATATTTGAAGAATATGTATGCTTTTTTAATATTTCAAATAAAATATATTTCCATACCTGTCTGATATACCTAGGTTTCACTAATTTATAATGTTCGGTTTTGATTATTATGCGCAAATTTATTAGGCGGACTTTTCATAAATTATCTGCAGATTCGCAAAAGTGGCAAAAATTACTTATTTTGTTGGCTTCTGTTTTCAAAACGGTAATAGGTATATGAATTTTCTTTGTTGTATTTTTTACCACAAAGATGATATTTTAGTGTCTGATAATTTAATTTATTATTTGTGTCCAAGAAAGTGATGAATTAAGTTGTCAACTTTGTCGAATTTGCCATTTTTGCCAATTTGACCTTGATTTCTCAAATTGTCATGCATACGTATCAGATATGAGAGACGAACGGGTGAATTTAGGACGAAAGAGAGAAGGAGAGAGAGGAAGAAGAGAAAGAGAGAGGGAGATATATATATATATATACAGAGAGAGAGAGAGATAGATACATATACAGAGCGAGAGAGAGGGAGAAAGGGAGAAATCAGAGCAAATGAAAAATGGGAGAGAATGAAAAAGAGCGGAGATTAATTATGGGAAATAGAGAGCAGCCAAAGGGACTGGAAAGAGAGAGAGAGAGAGAACAAAAAGTAGAAAATGGGGAAGAGAGAGGGGGTGGATGGGGAAGGAGCGGCAGAGAGAGAGAGAGAGAGAGAATAGACTGAGAGGCAGAGAGATAAATTTACATAATTTTTAATTTACTGATTTCATAACAAAATGAAAAATGATATGCCTTCCCATTAATCGTTCTATGTTTGAGTTGCGTAGTTGATTATTAATCGATTGCAAATTGCTAAACAAATTAATGAAAATGTGAAAAACCGTCCATGTCCAGTAACGCCAAACTGTTTTAGACAAAAAATAATTATAATCAACGCATACATTGGGCGAAATGTGATTTTTTTTTTCTTCCCGACCTGCATAATGTCGGTATGGTATTGGGCTTTGTCGGTGTGACTGGGACGTGTATCCTTACCTATTCAAAATTAATCAACATGCGTCCTCACGTATGTCTCCGCTTTTAATAATTCCCTCATCAGAGAACTGTCACATATTAGATTCCCTGCCTCGATATGAGCTGTGTAATGTTTCTGATTATGCGCACAGGACGTGGAATCATGCTCGGAGCGTCATCTCAGCGCTAAAAGGACATTATAGCCACTCACCACGTTGACAATACATGGTGGGGAAAGTCTTTTTTGCAGTAAGCCGACGACCCGCGAAAATGAAATTCACGAGAAATGTGATCGTTCTCGGAATATTCATGCTCCATTCTGTTTGCCATCAGACTTTCATTATCGCACATTAATCGGCCTTGGGGACAGATAATTCGGCCACAATAGATATCGAAACAGCATATGGCAAGAAAGGATAAATTGCATTTAGTTTACTTTTTTCTCAAGGGCCAAAATATTCGCAGCGATAAGATGAGAGAATATTCCTCCTTGGAACCATAATATGTGAAGTTTTTTTTTTCTCACTCGGAGTCTTCTTATCTGATTTTATCCTTCAGTAACACGTGAGTTACGTACTTACATGCAACCCTACCCCATCTGTTCTACTGGATGACCTCTCCCGCCTCTGTGAATGATCATATTTAGCAAATAATACAAATACATAATAATAAACCAAACAAACAAAACGAAAACAGAAAAAACCTACAGTCATACTAGATTTCATATTTGCATGGGACGTTCTTGATTGAAACGTGTCATAAATTTACACTGGACTATTATATTTTATTGTTTTTATAATAATATTTATATTTAATTTTTATATAGCGCTTAATACAAAAGTCTCTAAGCGCTTTACAAATATATTTACCAAGCGATTTTGGTAGAAAGTGAATATGAAGTGAGTAATGATATGAGAACAGATGGCAGGAGTCGGGCTAGTAGCCCCTGAATCACGTACGTAAAACATCAGACCCGACCTCTAGCTTGAAGAAAAAAAAATGTAATTTCCAGCAAGTGTCTGTTGGATTCTACCAAAAAAAAAAACTCCGTTCCTTTTTTTTTTCTTGGAAAATGTTATTCTAATAGTTGAAACAAATCTC
>BEXV01003111.1:24832-43001 GCA_003118195.1 Hemicentrotus pulcherrimus | reverse complement strand
TAGGTATAGTAATTGATGAAGACATATCTTGGAGTAACCAAATTCTTGCCATAACTAATAAGACTTCAAAAGGTGTTGGTATCATTGATAAACTACGTTATCTCTTACCTAAGGAAATTTTTATTCTGCTCTATTATACATTAGTCTCGCGTCATCTTAGTTATGGAAATATTGTTTGGGGAATTGCATATCCATCAAAGTTAGATAAACTTTTAAAATTACACAGAGAGTAGTTAGATGCTGTACATTATAAAATTTCCGTGCACATGCTAAATCTTTATTTCTTAAACTGAAAGTACTTGATATATATCATTTTTATAAATATTTAGTAGGATTAATGCTCTTTAGACATGTTTATACATCACTGCCTGAAAATCTGCAAGTGTTATTAACTTTTAACAATGAAATCCATAACTATAACACTCGTCATAGAGAGAAATTTCATATATTCAAATGTACAAAAAACTTTGTGTCCTTTTCTTTTAAACATACTGCACCTCTTGTCTGGAATGCACTCCCTCTGGAAATATGTAAAACTAGAAATTTCAATGGACTTAAAAGGAAACTCAAATCTTATTTATTAGCAAGTACGTAACCCCTGAGTACTATTTAATGTTATAAAAAGAATTTCCATTTGTGTTCCTTCTTCACTTATATTTACCGTATTTAATTTTCGTTTTGTATTGTTTTGTTATTGTTATTGTAAATTGTGTATGTAAATAGTTATCCATTGCACATATATATTTTAATCCAAACTTTTGGCACAGCCTCGACAAGTTCAAATGTATTTGAACTTTTGCAGTGACCCAAATTCCATTTAATTGCGTTTTACCTTTAAATGTATTGATCAGTGACCTTTTGATGTTTGTATAACTTGTATTTCTTTCTTTTTTACACTTGTAATATGTTTATGTTTTTCATTGAATGGAATGAATGGATATTGAATCAGGAATCATTAAGTATGGTATGTTACTTCCATGTTGCCTGTAGAGTTTGAATAAACTCTGTTACCTCTTTTCATAGATTGATTGTGAGAATATAATTTATTCTTGATAGATACAGTATATTTCTTTAGAACTTGTCAAAATCATTTAATGAAAAGAGGTAAGAAAACCTATTCCAATTTAATGGGCAACATTTTACGAGTACTGCTACTACGGCGGCTTCTGATTCCTTGGGGGATTTTCAGATAATCATTACTAAAAAAAAATAGTTTTGAACCAGGTACTAGCGATGCTGGTGGAGTGTTCCAAGGAAGAGGTAGAAGATCGAATGAGGGGTATCACACGTAGGTCTTTGGTCTCAACAGAATGGTCTACTTACGATGAATGTCGAGTCTATTGGATACATGACCTCCTTCATGATCATCTGGTTGCCAGGGGAGCTGGAAGCGACAAGGTAGGCTTAGGTCTAGTCCTGTTATATTGGATTGTAATATTATAAGAAAACGATAGAAAGTCAATAGGAAGTTATATGGATATTGTTTGTTATGCACAGTGGCCTGTACTATAACTGAAGAAGGACAATTGTTGAAAACATTATTTTGGAGGCAAAAAAATGCAAACGAGAAATGTCCAACCGTTTTTTAGTATTTGCAACAGCAAGTTTGAAGAAGAAAAAACCAAGAGATATTCATACAAGATACCTTAATGAGTTTGCGAATCATAGATAACTCTTTTTCGTATGTATTTCATTTTGTGTATTACATCTAGCAAGAGGGAAATAAAACATCAGTAATGTTTAAAACCCATAAAATATGCCTCAACCGTGAATTAGTCAAAAAAACTCAAAACATATACGGTCTACGTGTATATTTTAAAAGTCCCAGTGCATTTGGAAGGTTAATACAATGCCACTACAGTTTGATATTTGTGTTTGCTCTGCAGCCGCTGACCATCTGTAATGAGTTTAGATGTCTGCTGACGCTGTGCAAATTCAAGTCCTGTAGAAGAGATATTATTCAGGCAGCCTTACATTTCCCCCCTTCATCCTTAGTCTACAGGAGAGCACTTCGAGTAGCCCAAGAAACTAGAAGTGGGTTTTACATCAAAGAAAGGTAAGAACTATTACAAGGATGTGTCGTCATATAGTGGTCCATTCCCTTATCCAATCGTCGAGGATTTGAATTCCATCGCGGCAATTACGTCCTTTTTCAAGACAATAATCCAGATGTAAATTGGTACCTGGTAAATGCGTGGGTATTGGTAATTACAGGGCTCTCGGGAAGAACATTATTGATGATGATGAGGCTTCCGTGGGTAAAATTATTGATATCATCATCATCATTATTATCAAGACTATTACTATTATCATTATAAATGCGTGAACACAATAAAATAAATCGGAACCATGAATATGTCACGACAATCTACATTTCACTCCAGTAATATAGAGGGTAGATGTTACCTTACATAAAAAACGGTGCCTGGTAAAAACTGAGGTGAAATTTTTCCACCGACCCATGAAAAACGCACATACTATTCCGGGGTCATCACTGATCAGGATATTTATATTCCTCTCTGTTTTTGACAGCACAAATACCCAACCCATTGTAACTTATGTGAGACATGGAAATACTGGTAAATCTGCGAGACTATCTCAACTACTACCAGACGGCAAAGAAGTTGTAACGGCTGGATTCGAAGGATTGCTTCAGGTAAAAGAACTCTTAAAATAAGAGAAAGACTGATATAAGAAGAAGCTCCAACGTAATATACACAAATAACTGGCATTTAATAATTCAAATGAAAATTACGTTAACATACTGAAAATCATATACCTGTAGAATGCCAACCCCAGTAAATTCCTAAATAAAAGAAACAAAAAACGCATGAATGGTAAGAAATCGGAAAGGGCTAGACCGATTTAGGAATACCTGTGTGTGTGTGTGTGTGCGTGTGGGTGTGCGTGTGTGTGTGTGTGCGTATGTGTGTTGGGTGTGTATGTGCGTGTGTGTGTGTTTGTGTGTGGTAGAACGCATTAATCATGGATGACAAATAATTTGTTTATTCTTGAGATCTTTTTATCGTTATTATGATCTGTTTCTCTAATTTCCCTCTGTGAAGATCACTGACATATACTCGGGTGCAGTTCGGATGCAAATCTCTGCTCACACGGACAGCATTAGCGATCTGTCTGTTAGTCCTGACGGAGCACTCCTCGTTACCTCTTGCACTACCGACCGCTGTGTCAATGTTTGGAATATTACGAAGGAATGTAGCCAATCACAGCGTCTTGTGAAGCGATTATGCCAGGACAATGCCCGAATAACCTGTTGTGCTTTCGTTTCTGTCCGCAAGGAGCTGATGCTTGTTTCTGGGGATGATTCGGGTTGCCTTAAGGTATTGATTATCCAGTTTATACATTGTAATTCAATTCTTGTTATTTCTATCATTTGCTACAGGTCTGTGGATCGGAATGTAAACCATAAATGATAGAATAACAGATTTTAAAAGTATGGCAATAATATTCTACTTAACGTTGTAATGACTGAAAGCATTAATATGGCTTTTTTACATCTGAAATCCTGTTTGTCGATTTAAAAACGATCATACTTTATTTCCTAGTTTCCTATGTTTATACTTTGTTTCTCTTTACAGATATGGGATGGGTGTTTTTCACTAAGACATTCAGTCAAAGCCCACACGTTATCTATTATGGCATGCAGTCCTTGTCACTCTGAGGGTACCGTTTTAACTTGTGCGAAGAGGGATGACACAGCGATGGTATGTGTATTATTTTCTTCTTATACTTTTTCAATTTAAATTCAAATCAGTATAGAACAGGCAGAAAAAAGACTAATAAAAGATTAATAAAAACATGCATAAAAAATAGTTTTTGTACAAATGGCTAACCTTTAACAAAAAAAAATTAAAAACTTGTATTGAAACTTCCGCCAGTATAATTCATTGATAAATACTTTCTTTCAAAGTAATTCAACTTCATACAATTTCTAACAAACAGGTAACTTAAAGAAGACAGTTGATCGGATTATGACCTGATGAACGAAATCTGATTTTACATTTTATGTTATGACATCAGTTCTTTACAAAAGAGGAATCCCATTTATCTCATGCATTTGAATATCATTGATATGGTTCGAGGTTAAAGCTAATTTTTAGCTCTGGTATGGGTATCGCATGTCGAGAGAACATGGCTTTGATTCATTCTGGATTTTTTATCCTGTAGTAGCTTAATTGTTTGAACCAGTAGCATGAAAACAACCTCACAAAAACTTGCTGGAAATCATCTTCAATAAAATATTAAAAAACACAACTCTCATTAATTGTGCACATGGTGACCTGTGTTTAGCACATGGTGTCGGGTCTACTTACCTTTATTTCTTTACCTTTCTATGCTCATTACTCAGCCTCTATACATTGTCTAACAAAATCGTTTGACACATGTCATTTATGTGTAATCTTTAACATTAAGTGCAAGTTTTGTTGGATTCTGTGAGAATTTATTTCCTGTCATTACCAGAAGACGGTATTACAATTTGCTTTCTTTCATATTCATAATTATAAAGGTATTTTCGGCATCATCGGGCGAACGGAAATGCGAGATAAACCACACAGACGATGTTTTAGATGTGGTGTATGTTAGCAACGGTTTAATCGTGACAACGACCGGGTTTGAAGTTCAGGTTTCTAACAGCAGCGGACGTCGAATCTGCCTATGGTCGGGTAATACCGAGAATGAGTTCTACGAGAAACTAAGCTGCTGTAGCGGATTAGAGGGACACCTCATCGCTGTTACCGGTCGAGGAGGAACGATCACAGTAATCAATGGGGAATTTAAATGTTTTAAGATTACAATATACTGTTGTAATGTTAGGGTTGGGTTATCAAAGATAAGCATAATCGTCAGTTCTGGAATTGGACGTGTGGAAAATGTTCACGCTGGCTGTGTAACGTCAATCAAAGTTTACATGCTCCTAGTAGTTTATTGATGTTCCTTCCATGCTTTTCGGTGCATTTCCAGTGCATGTAGGAAAAATTATGTTCAATGGAATCCCAAAGATGACATATTGGCTCAGCATACCAAATCTTTTGGTTCGTACAAATCCGTGCACAAACAGCTAATCTATTTTATTTAAAATGTTAAACACGTGTTAGGTTCACGAGGGAATTCGCAATTTGGCCTTGATGTATTTTGTTCTTTCTCATCTGGTTGATGTTAGAGTAATAATTATAAGACATTTTTTACCCATGGAATCCTTATAACCGTCAGTGCTGTTTTCCTGCCCCAGCAATTGGTAGGTACCCATTAACACATGGGTGGAGAGTGGCAAATGTGGAATATTGCCTTGCCAAATTACATAAGTACCGGGCACCGTTTCGAACCCTGAACCCTAGTTCTTTAGAGTAATATTCCACCTAATGAAGAAGATTTTGAAAGCAAATAGAATGATGAGTGTCATGGGTTTCTAATACTTGTGAAAGAAATCACAATAATCTGACGAAAGCAGTTTGAGCCTTACCACAACAAACTAGCTAATTAATAGTCTGCGTTGTTTTCACCATTACTGCTATACGAAATATACAACCAATCGTAGTCTTTATTCTACATTACCACTTCATGAAGAACTGTTTTATATTCACCTGTCCCATTCATCTTACAGGTTTTGAGACTGGGGATGACGTTTCTGATTTCGCGGAATCTGTTGCTATTTTGTATCCTCAGAACTGGGAGTATCTTTCGCCAAGTCAGTCATACTTCCATTTCATCACTCAAAGGAGAGAAAGGCAGTAAAGAATCACTCTTCCTCACTACGACAAATATGTGTGGGCTTATACTGGTAACACTTTTTTTTCTCAACCATCACATAATATTGTATTGAGTACACATAGGCATACCGATAAAATTTGATAAATTGTAATGGAATAGTCGTAACGGGATGTATGCCTGACCTTTTTCTTGAAAGTACATTTGATAATCCCTTACAGCAGTGTCAACATCATTTTCTAGGAGGCAAAACTCTATCTAATCAAACATTTCAGAGAATAACCCTTTTTTCTCTTGAAGGTGTGGAAGATATCAAAACAAGATCCCCCTGTCACTTTGAACCACGCCGTTTGGGATGCATCCTTCAGCCACAGCGGAGAACTCAATTGTCTTGTTGCTACGGAGTGTCCTGACTCCAAACAGATAATGGTAAACTAACCATGGGTGTATCATTTATAATCTTCCAATATGAAACCCTGAACTGAATTCCCCATGGTCACATTTCCTATCCTTCCTTGTTGTTGTGTGTTTTTTTAACGAATAAATTCTATCGCATCAATTTACATGTGCATGAACTACAGAGTATCAACATAAATATCATGTAATCAGTTCATATTTCTCGTTTCTTCATGCTTCAAGTAGATACTTGTGTCATTAAAATTGATCATTAATATTCAGATTAGTTCATATTTTGAACCAGTTTTAAAATATTATCAAGGGTTTTGAAGAAGTGGTTACTACCATTTTAACATGAGCTAAATAAGCATTGTGGTGATACATTGTCATAGCACTTTCTACGGATATTATATACTCATTATCTGACGGATGAGAAACTCCGCCCACAAGAAATTTAGTTCTTCATCCCTGAGTTATCTCCTTCACCTCCCCCCCCCCCTCTCCCCTTCCCCTTTTTGTAAAGATAACCAGCAAAAAAAAACGTACTTGGTTTTATTTCTATATTAAAGATGGCGACTTACTCGGAAGAGAGAAACTGCTTCAGTTCCTGTACCATAGTACTAAAGGTAGGCGAGGGAGTTAATATCAATGCTGTTGATATTAGCAAGGTTCCAGGGCAAGCCGGTGTGTATACAGACGAAGGCATACAAGTAAGTCATGGAGATTATCAACAAGTTAAATAAAATATAATAAAACCAAAATACTAAAGAAAAGGTCGAAGGCTAATTAAGGTTTTTGTGGGTTACTGTTTAATATTTTTTCATGAACAGTTACTTCGTGATAACAGCATGACATATTATACTTTTTAGTGGAAGGAAAAAATATAATGTAGGCCTATAATTATTCAAGGCATGTGGGGTTATGGCCAATAATCTTTGAATGGTGATAAACTGATGACAGTGAAGTTTATTTAATGACGGCTCATACAGGTTCGTAATTATTTCCTTTTATTATTGCACGAATTCCCTGTACATCCTTATGCTTCTGTAAATTATGATATCAATGATAACAAACCTTTTCTACACCTTTAACCGTATTCAGGTTGTAAAACTTCCAAAACCGGGCAAAAATCGGAGCCAATCAACGAATGACTGTCAAGTCTTTGAGCCGTCAGAAAACAAGATTTTACTAGCTCGAATCATTGGCAATAAGCGAGAACTTCTTACCGTCTCTACAGGTTCAGGGATAGGCGTAGAGGTAAGGACTGGATTAATCACCATGTAACCTCGAAAGAAAACACCAGTAGACTACAATGTTGATTTGTTCTTCTCTTACGACAATCGTTTTAAAGAAGAATGACGTTATAGAGTATCTTTAGACAACCCTCACAAGATACATTCATCAATAGGTTTGACCCTTTTTTTTATCTGTTCACAACTCGACAAGATAGTAACTACTTTCGAAAAATGAACCTAACTCAATTTCATTAACCTGCTGCGTCACCTTCTGAAATGTGCGAACATGTCTATGTTAATGACATATTGGGTAATCAGAACATGATTTCTAAAGCTATGGTCACAACTCAGAGCGGCGACTGACCAATTAGTAGCCTGCTCGGTCACCGCTGGCATTCAAGCATCGCCCAACGATATTTGGAGAAAGGGAGCAGGTTGTAGAGCACCAGCGATGCCTGGGTGGTGCCCTGTCGATTTCCCGTCGGTCGCCGGTCGATTTAAGGTCAAAACTGAGCGAAATCGCGGAGCTTTTCCTCGCGGTGTCCCGGCAGTGACAGACCGGTGACCCACCGATTCCCTAGCAGTCTCCCACCGGCCGCCTGCTGATTTTAAAGATATTGCACAGTTCCCGGCCAGTGATCGGCGGGGCTCTAAAATACGCTCGGTGTCTGGCCGTTCGCCACCCGGGCACCGAACTAATCGATTTTAGGTCAAAACTAGGTTGAAATCGAGGAGCTTCTCCGGACGGCGTCCGACAGTGACCGAACGATGACTCACCGACTCCCGAGCAGTCTCGCACAGGCCAACGGCTGATTTTAAACAAATTGCCAAGCGGCCGGCCGGTAGTCGGCGGGGCATCAACATTCTCTCGTTGCCCTGGCGGTCGTCGCCAGGGCACCGACCTAATCGAGCGTTCGCCGTCGAGCGATTTAGGTAAAAAATCGAAGCCGCTAGGTCAAAAGCTGCTAAAGGATTTTGAACGGTGACCGACTGATCTCCCAGCGACGAGGGTGGCGACCGCTCGACAGCCTTTGACCTAGCAGCTCCGGATTTTGACCTTAATCGCTCGATTAGGACGGTGCCTGGTGGCGACTGCCCTGGCACCGAGCGTATTTTGAGGGGTGAATGAAAAGTAATCAGGCGCCGCCGAATTTTAACTCCGTGCTAAAACTTCGGCGACGAACGTGCGATGCCCTAAAAACAAGCGGCGCCCGGGAGGAATTAGCTAAAAACTCGCCGCCCGGCCGACGAGCAGGCTACTTTTGGGGGGTTTGAACATAGATTTAGGGATATACAAATAAAAATTGATATTGTACCCTTGAGTTTATTTTTTTGAAAATATTTGCGATCGTGTTATTTGTTTGTCAATTATCATACATTTATCTGTCGCCACCCATTTTTTATTCATTCGTCAAAATTGTTGTCACCCTTCGTCCTTCTTATTCGTCACCATTTTGATGTTTTTATTCATCATCCAATTGTCACCCGACTGTCGTTACTTTATCAAACATTCATTGTCCTTTCATCATCACCATCATCCAATCGCTACCCATTATTCATCACCACCTTCTTCATTTTCATTCGTCACCCATCTATTAGGTTAGTAAAGCGTGTAGATGCGCAACTTTAGCTGGGGTCGCCTTTTCACCCCCACCTTTCCATTCCCTCTCTGCATGTATCCCTGCATGCCTGTCCCTTTACCTCCCCTCTTGCTTTAATTCCTACTCTATACCCCTCCTTTTCCCCTCTCCATGTTGTATGTACAGATAGCATTTTTAGTCTATCTGTCCATAATTGCCTCTCTGCATGTAACTCAACCCCTACCTCCTCGTGGTACTAATCGGATACCTGGCCCTCGCGGTCTGGGGAACTTCAGGGGCTCTGGGTAGGGAAGGAAAACTCGATAAACCTTAGGAGTGGGGTGGTGGCCTTCTCCTTGAATCAACAGAACATCGTTGTACCAGACTGGGCTTTCATTGACCGCGTGCCCAGTTTATGTGCTTTAGCACATAGGTCAAAACTCCTTCGTTAAATCTACCAATCATGAACAAAAATCCAAAGCCATGGCCCCGAATCCCGGTGGCTGCTACCAATCATGAACAAAAAGCCATGGCCCCGAATCCCGGTGGCTGCTACCAATCATGAACAAAAATCCAAAGCCATGGCCCCGAATCCCGGTGGCTACACGGCAGCATAGCGTCAGGGGTGCGATGAATCTGCCGGTATTTTTGAGGCAGCCATCCTCCTGACAGGTACAATTTGCAGAAGGAACAGCATACAACCCAAGGAAGAAAAATTCATAGAATACAGCAAAGAAGAGCACAACAGAAGATCCATCAAGAAATAGTAAGATTGTGCCATCAACAAGGAAGGCCAACAAAGTATAGTCAAGTAGGACAATTGTACGTAGGCCAATTGTGACAACGCATCCCGCTCGGCAAGGGAAGATACCTGATATGACTATTAGGATACACCTGGTGGGGTCAAAGTTGGGGTAAGATGAAAAATAGAGGCTGGAGTATAGCAGCCTGGAATGTGAGGACAATGAAGACAATCGGGCACTGGGACATTTTAATAAAGGAAGCAAAGAGATTTCAATTAGACAACCTTAGCCTTAGCGAGACACACCTCACTGGTGCAGAGACTCTCATTACTAAAGATTGGTACACCTTTTTAACTGTCAAGCCGAAAAGACAATAGAAGCCGTGAGGGAGTTGGCATAATGAATGCTTAATACAGAGTTCCCGAGAGACACCAACATAGTTCGCAATATACCTGAACCTCCTCCTACTGAAAACCAGACTTCATCTTTTACCATAGAAGAGGTTAAAGCTGCGATCAAGGCTCTAAAGAATACCAAAGCAACTGGATTTGATAACATAGCAGCTGAAACACTGAAAGCTGGTGGTCCAGCAATGGCATAGATCTTGCTGAAGATCATCAACACTGCTTTTACGCAAGGCAAGACACCAGTTGGGTGGAAAGGCCTTATTACCCCTGTATACAAAAAAAAGGGATAAACTTGACCCAGATAACTACCGAGCCATAACACGGCTATCAGTGCCGGCTAAAGTTTTCTGCAGAATGGTGCTCAGTAGGATTCAAGTGACAATTGGAGAGCATTTATCGGAAGAGCAGCGTGGATTTCGGAGCTCCAGGGGAACCACTGATGCTATTTTCATTGCCTGGCAAGTGCTGGAGAAGGCCAAATAGAGACATATCCCCATCCATTGGAACTTTGTGTACTTCAAAGCAGCGTTCGATACTGTCTGGAGGGATGCTTTGTGGAAATGCCTTCTTTCAATAGGAGTTGAGAATAACCTGATTGACCTCAATAAGTATATTTATGATCAGACCAAATGTACTGTCATCGTAAATGGTAAAGTTACGGAATGGTTCCAAGTTATGACAGGCGTCAGGCAAGGTTGTCTTCTTTCCCCAAGTCTGTTCAGCATCTTCCTAGAGTTCGTGATGGCAGATGTCAAAAACCTAGACAGTGGAGTTCAGATGGGTGGCATACGCATTAACAACATCCGCTATGCAGATGACACCACTCTACTCGAACTCATCTATGACAAACTCCAAATATCAACAAACAAGCTGGTGGAAGTCTTTGGTAAATGGGGAATGAAAAATCAAAACAGCTAAATGCAGAATCATGACAAACGATGATGAGGAGACTTCAATAGATGGCAACCCTTTAGAGAAGGTAGAAGATTTTGTCTTCCTTTGGAAGTGTAGTCCGCTCGGTTACCAAAAATGTCAAGAGACGCACAAATCTTGCTTCATGGGCATTTGGCAGACTGAGAAACAATATATGGACGAACCAAGATATTTCAAGAGCCCTGAAGGTCAGGATTTATAAAGCCCTCATTCGTCCTATAGACACCTTCGGGTCAGAGACGTGGACGCTCAAGACAACTGACCGGGATAAACTGTAGACCTTTGAGGTGAGATGTCTGTGGACAATAGCAGGAGCCCATCTTCTAGAAAAAAATTAGAAGTGTAGATATCAGAAAGTCGTTGAAAATCTCCAAGACAATGAGGAAATATCCAACCGCCGCCTGAAATAGTTTGGACATGTGGTACGTATGCCACAGGAACGCCTACCAATATAAGTCCTCAACAATGACTTTACTGTGCCACGGCCACCGGACGTCCTCCCCTGAGGTGGAAAGACCAAATCCGCCAATACTTTGGATTAAGCCTGGAGGCTGCCCAACACCAAGCCCAAGACAGAAATGAATGGTGGCAGACCACCTGTAGGAGCGCAAGGGACACTCCGTCCTGTGCACTTAAGTTAGTCTATCAGCTATTCTTCTCTCATTAGGTTAACCGTCGTCACCCACCTCCTCCCACTCGCCACCCACTCTTCTCTAAGTGGTGACCCGTCGTCACCCACCCTCCTCGAACTTGACACCCACTCTTCTCTCACTGGTCAACCGTCGTCACCCACCCTCTTCCCACTCAACACTCACTCTTCTCTCAGTGGTCACCCGTCGTCACCCACCCTCCTCCAACTAGACACCCACTCTTCTCTCACTGGTCAACCGTCGTCACCCACCCTCTTCCCACTCAACACTCACTCTTCTCTCAGTGGTCATCCGTCGTCACCCACCCTCCTCCAACTCGACACCCACTCTTCTCTCACTGGTCAACCGTCGTCACCCACCCTCCTCCCACTCAACACTCACTCTTCTCTCAGTGGTCACCCGTCGTCACCCACCCTCCTCCAACTAGACACCCACTCTTCTCTCACTGGTCAACCGTCGTCACCCACCCTCTTCCCACTCAACACTCACTCTTCTCTCAGTGGTCATCCGTCGTCACCCACCCTCCTTCAACTCGACACCCACTCTTCTCTCACTGGTCAACCGTCGTCACCCACCCTCCTCCAACTCGACACCCACTCTTCTCTCACTGGTCAACCGTCGTCACCCACCCTCCTCCCACTCGACACCCACTTTTCTCTCACTGGTCAACCGTCGTGATCCACCCTCAAGAAAAGGGTGTTATGCCAAATTGTGACATGGTAATAAAGCTCTGTCGTCCGACCAGTTGATTTTACACAGAAAATGAGCTGAAAGTATAAAACACAACAGCAAATCATAATAAAATTGGAATTTGTTTGCTTTACTACTCTCTTTAAAAAAGTAATAGAATGATCACTGACGTGACTCCTTTAACTCTTTTCTTTTTAGACAGCACTCCGTCTAAAATCAATCGATATTCACTCCTAAACACAAACCCTCCTCTCATTCGTTATCTACTCGACACCCACTTTTCTCTAACTCATCACCCATTCTTCTTTCAATCGTCACCCACTCTTATCCCACTCATCACCCACTCTTCCCTCATTCATCACCCACTCTTCCCTCACTCGTCACCCACTCTTCTCTCACTTATCACCCACTCTTCTCTCATTCATCACTCACTTTTCTTTTATTCATCACCCACTCTTTCACTCTCACCCACTCTTCTCTCATTCGTCACCCACTCTTCTTTCACTCGTCACCCAATCTTCTCTCATTCGTCACCCACTCTTCTTTCACTCATCGCCCACTCTTCTTTCATTCGTAACCCACTCTTCTTTCATTCGTCACCCACTCTTCTCTCACACTTCACTTACTCTTCTCTTACTCTTCTCTTATTCGTAACCCGATTGTCACCCTCTCTAATCCACTTGACACATATTCATTCACCAACCATTTTCACTCATTATCCGTCCATCCGTCAACTATAGGTATGTTCACCTTTTTCCCTCCTCGTTAATTGTTTCTCAGATTAGTGGGTCACTTGTCACTGAAATATCATTATTGATAGTGGAGCACTTTTGCCTCGATTGTTACCGCTTTAAACTGCATTGCTAATTATCCTTTTGCTGTGTGTGTATTTTTAAATCAGGTTTGGTCGACGGATAAGCAGCCATCAGTGAAAAGCAGCAGTCCTGTCATAACGTCCCACCAGGGACTTTCTGCCGACTTGTCACGTGATCAAGCAAACCTAGTAGTTGGCTGTTCAGATGGAACTGCTCTCCTGTTTAAGGTTTGCTTAATGTTTATAGACCACACAAAATATAAAAACTGTGATGATGATATGAAAGCAGAATGTGATGAAGTAGATGAACAAATAAATTTGAAAGGGGAGTAAAATAACGAGGAAAAAAGGAGAAAATTTACGGAGATTATAATGGGATGAAATGTGGACTATGGGCAAGAAGCTAGAGGAATAAGTTGCAAAGATTGCTACATAACTTGATGATCAATTAAAGAAGGTCTTAATGTAATGGAAAAGTATGATTAAAGATCGGGTAGACTACGGTTTCATTATAAAATCTTGGACAATAGGCAGATTACATAAAGGCAATTGATTCCTACCCAATACACTATTATGATGTTTGTATAGATGTGCGATGGTAGTCTAGCTGAAGGGGAACCAATCCATATGCAGGGCCCACCTAGTCGTGTGAGTCGGACCGAGTTCTCAGCCGATGGGAAACTATTACTACTAGCTGGCTGGAAACACCTAAAGGTAATAATAGCAATAAGAACAATAGTTAGAACTGCAATTGTGTTAGAACGATATGTGTGCATTGACGCTCGTACGCTCTACACCGCAGATGAAAGAGCATCTCTTGGACTTTCTATGTGTTGCAAGTCTGTAGCCTCTAGGATAGTGGAGATAGGTAGGCTGAAAGAAAAGCCTTAAAGGTAAAGACCAGTATTGGAAACGCCCCAATTTCAAAAAATGAAATGGAAGCTCTCATTACCAATCATGTGAAAGAATTTGTTTTGACTAATACATAATGATAAAAAATTTGCCGGGGAAACCGCCTACTGATTCATATATTTGGTAAATTGGTTTCTCTCTTGGTCTGTGAGAGATACAGGGTAGTCCCATATACATCTTTCTGTGTATAGTGCTTGTAACTTTACGCAGACTGGGCCAAATTTCTTATCATTTTGATGATTCCAAAACCTTGCAGATGCAAGATGCTAGATGATCAACATGTTCTGATTGATTCCACAACGTTTCTTTCACAATGCAATCGCATGACCATTACTGGTCTTTACCTTTAAAGACGACCCAAAACTGACAAGATAGCGCCTGGACGGTCACGCATGAGTGATTTCGGGAAGACAGAATTCTGCAGAGACTATGCTTACGAAGTTTCAAAGAAATTGAAACTCGACCACTCGACTACAACAACTCTGCTTAATTCAAATATTTACGGACTCTACCCATTACTAAAGCATGCCGTGAATATTGAAGACCATTCATTGATCATAGAAAGTCGTTTGGTAGAATCACTATCTCTTTGGTTTTTACAGTTTCTTCTGAACCTGATGTGTCCTATGCGTTAAAAAGGACATTCGGCGAGTTCTACAGTCAGGGGAAATAGTTTTTCTGAGAAGCTATGCATTGCAATGTAAAGAGATTTGTTACGGTCGTTTCTATTGCATTACATATTCAGGTATATGATGTGAGCACCCAGCAGGAGTTGAGCAGTATTACGGAAGAAATGCCCATCGCAATGGCTCACTTTATTTCGGACTCCAGCAAGATAGTTACATCGACAGGGACTATGATAAAGGTAAATTTGTAAACCTATTATAAACCCCTTTCCACTCAGTTTGGTACCAATATACCTCACTATATTTTTGTATTAATGAAATCCTGTTAAGTGATTGGTCAACAAAGCATCATATTACCAAACATTATATTGCTATGATGCTACCGATAAGAAAAATGTGCTATACCATGACGTCATCCATGTTATAGTGCACTATACCATGGATGACGTCATTGACATTTTCTTCCAAGGCACTACTGCACATGTATTCAGCGAGCGTGCAGGATTTTAAATACCTCCAGCGGGCAATTCCCGCAGCTTCACGGCGCTTACGCTGTGCAATTTACCCTGAGCCGCAGTAACTGCATTACACTACTGATGCAGTATTTGTATAGCGCAAGCTTTCCGTCTTGAATTTGTTAATTCCTCGGTGACAGAAATTATTATTATTTTTATTATTTTTATGAAGGTTGGTTTGAAAAATATAAACAAATATATCATGCACTATTTGAAGCCACTAGTGAAATTATTGATTCCTCGGAGACAGAAATACGCCCCGAAGAAAATAGTGCTATTCCTGCCACCTCGATGCATGATTTCAACTAGAGCCTCTCAGTTGGTTTGTTTGTTTATTATCATTTGGTTTTTTCAATATACCTCACTATCAATTGGGTATCAATATACATTAATATCAGTTTGGTGACAATGTACCCCTCTATCAGTCAGGTACCAATAGAACTCACCAGCATGTTTGTATCAATACGTTTTAATCAGATTATTTTGCATGTAATGTATGGTATAATGTGGAGGAAATGAGTGAAGGACGGTAAAATTACCCTTGAGTTATTTTAATTTCCTCTAGGTAAGAGCGGCAAGAGATGGAACAGAGAAGAGCAAGAAGAATAGTTACACTCAAGTCACAGACATCCAGGTTTCTAGAGACGGTTCGATGTTAGTCGCCACAGGACATATCAAAACATTTGTAAGAGAGCTCACAAAACACGATTGAAAAATACTTTCTAGAAATCAATTCAAATCAATGACATTGACTTTGCCTTGGGTTTATTTTGCGAAAATCTTAGGTGATTGTGTTTAAGGTAGTAGCAAGAAGTTTTAAGAGATGGAGGCCTATCTAGCTCATTCCCTTTGTACCATCTTCGATGCCGCCAGGAAAAAATATGTCAGGCATGTGCTTAACTGAATTTTCCTTGCAGATATGTAGACAAAAGATTCCTTCCTAGCTGTGAACTAACGGGTCACTTTCAAAGGGAAATATTCTTTTGTAATGATAATTACTTTTCGCTACCACTCGTCTGATACGAAGTGCTTACATTTACAGGAGACAAGCAAAATGAAATGGAGCAAATTTTTTTCTGAAATATTAATCAAAATTAATCGACTGGGCATGTGTGGGCACTTATCTGATATATAACATCATAAAGAACCGTGAGCCGCAAGTAATCGGAAAAGTGTCAAATTGAAGGTTTTAGGACTGTGAATTTTTACTATTCTTCACAAATAAAAGCTGCTATAATTAGGCTTTTGTTTTCATATTTTATCATTTGCTCGATTTTCCCCTTGTTAGTTCAAATAAAAAGTTAAATATTAAGGATATTTCTTTGTGACAAAAATCACTACTGAAGCTTTCCAATGATATTGGCGGCTTCGAACCTCAGACATGAAAGGTAACAGCACACCAGTAGATTATACGGCAGCTGCTTGGAATAATTTGTTGCCAGTCGGGTCTCCATCTCTAAAAAAAAAATCCTTGTTAGTAGTCATGCATCCCTTCAACAACATGTTGGATTTATTTCAGAGTATGGGCACGTAGATTATTACCGTTGGAGCTACCTAGTACAGCAGGCTAGCCCCCTGCTGGAAATAGAAACAGAGAGACTGGGGACCCTGAAAAGGGAGAAGGGGGTGTATATCGGTATTGTGCGGATATACTTTATAATGATATAATGCACATCGATTACACTATATAAACAGTTACCCATCAATCATCACGAATTCACCAACACCATTCTTTGTTGTGATTCAATTTAGTTATGGAAGCTTATTATAGTTTGCTGTGTAAGGGCTGCCAAATAAATGAAATAAAATGTACTTTAAGCATTTTGCATATATCTAGGCAGACACAAATGTACAAGCAATTTTTCTCTTCATATTTAAGCATTTTAAGCCTCGCTTTCACTGCTCAAGCCGTGAAGAAGGATCATGATTCTTTTGCAGCCTTCTTTGTAAGACATGTGAGTTGAAATGCATTTTGTATAGAACTAAAACTACCATGAAATAGAATGTATTGTTTGTTGCTTAGTGTTGTTTTTATGTCCATTGCAGGACCATGGTTACATTGAGTGGTGGAGGGCAGAGGAAGGAAATCTAGTGTTGTTGCAGAGATTTCGACTCAACAGCCGCACAAAACGAACCATCTGCAATCCTCAGTTCTCTTCATTTGTCACAGTAGACGAACTAGGACACATATTCGTTTTTGAGAGAATTAGCTCAAAGCATTGAAAAGAAATTCGACCAGGACCACAAAAAAAAGCAACAGGGAAAAACATGGAGAAGAAGTAATAGGATGTAAGGCATATGTCTTCAAAGAAGGCATTTTATCTATAATGTTACCGGGGAGAATGCGCAAGTCTATGAAATCTGCTCGGCATCGTGAGCGTCCGTAACATCGTGCCTGCATGGCTCTAGTGTTTCCCAGAGAGTGGAGAATTTGAACAAGCCTGAATCCGATGACCGGGATGTGTTAAGCGCTATATATCTCCAGAATATGATTATCATTATCCAGTTTTTCAATATGCGTTGTTGGATGAAAATATTTTCAATGCTCCATATGCTACGAACCCTGATTGGAGCCCGGCAGGATATACGCCCGAACGAATATGTAACTGTAAATTTATTCCTCAGTATGTGCTGCTTGTATCCATACACTTAGTGAAAACAATCATTTTAATAGCCAAATCATTCGCATGGCTTCAATTATTTCATATTAGTATTCGATCCGATTTTGATTCTGATTATTTCATATGATAGGGCTAGGAGGGGGATTTAAAATTTCTACACAGAATCGTGAAATTCATTGTCTATGCTAATTTATGCAAATTTATTTGAAATCACAAAAAGGCTTCTTCTCCTTCATTTCTCGACCGATTTTGATTTGGTTTGCTTTATATCGTATAGCTAACTTTGGTGCACTTAAACTCTTACACAGAATTTTGAAATT
>BEXV01003110.1:0-14295 GCA_003118195.1 Hemicentrotus pulcherrimus | reverse complement strand
TCATTATTCTAGAACCGATTTACTCATGTAAGTCCTTGCTTATTCCTGGTAGGTCAATATTAAACTTTCCTACTTGTTTCCTGTGTAAATAGGTAATACAAAGTTTTGGAAAATTTTGAAAATTGGCCCGATAGTGATTCTTTAAAATGTTGATATATTTGGATACCCCTTTGGATGTATCATAGGCACTAAAATGTAGCCCCTAAAACACTTCTGCTTTCGAGAAAATTGATTATCAAAATGTACCAGTGCTCCCGGTAAATTTTGACTTATTTCAAATAGCGTCCGTACAATGGTAGCTGCGACCATAAATATGTAGTTGTGATATATGACTTCCAAACGGAAATAGCAAATCGGTCGATTTTAGTAAAGAAACATTGTTTTATAGCTTAATTAATACCTTGACCTAAACATGTATATTAATGTGCTTGGGAAAATAACAAGAAAAAAGAAGGGGGAAACCCGCTCAGTCCTGCTTCTAATATCACTAAAAATACATGATATCAAATATTGTTTCATAAATGTAAATATGATATCATAGTCAAAACCGATTTTTTTTTTTATGTAAATGAATACTATGTCTGAATTGGATTACGAAATTAAAAGTGTTGGTAAAAGAATACTTGTTATTGTTATGTTCTATTGTGTGATGAGTTCGCCATTAACCGTTCAAGAATAATAGTGGTAAATTCTCAGGTGAGTGGGTGGGTGTGTGTGTGTTTTCTTGTTGTATGAATATCAGACGGAGAGGGGTGGGGTTGTGCAGTGATTAATTAAACCGTGACATGTGTTTGCGCGCGTGGGTGCATGAACATGAGTGGGTGTGTGTGCTCTTGTGTTCGATGGTATTAATGCTATTTTGTAACAAAACATTACAAGTATTATCATCATTGTCGGGTTTGGGGAATAGGTCGGCAGCTGATATCGTTGTACTTGCTGCTGGCAAGTCCCCTGTTGGCTCATCTACATGCATACAATGCTTTCGTAATTAAAATAGACCACCAAAACAAAGCAAGAAGGGAGAGAGAATAAGAACAAAAATAATAACAAATAACATAGGATTAAGAATGGATTAAGAATAGCAGTCTGCTGAAGTGTTAAAAAACAATCTTAAGAAATATCTGTTTAATTTAGCTTATAATTGATTACCATAAACCTTTCATGTCTGTACCTTCCTATCGCACTTTGTATAAATGTATCATGTACCGTATGTATTTCATCTTTTGCACAAGCTGCGCCTTGAGCATTTGACTGTCAAGTGGATTTGGCTCATTATAAATCATATGTATTATTATTATTATTATTATATAAAACAAAAAACGACCAAATAGTAATCAAGTAATAAAGGCCCTTACTTGGTGGAAATCGTAAGATGGGATGGGGTACGTGGCTAGTTTTTACCAATCAGTTAAGATTGCGAATGAAGCATTGAGATTGAATTATGGGAAAGAATGTAAGTATGTTTGCGTATGTGTGAGAGAGACAGAGGGGGTGATATATTATGGGGGATAAAGGGGACAGCTAGCCTATACAGAAAGCTGATGTTAATGCTCAAACACATAGACACATTGTAGTATGTTTTGATGAGCAATAACAACATACGATGCATATCACACACCCGCAACAGAGAAAACATGGATTAAATCAAGGCACTGACACAGGTTGTGGCTGAGTTGATAATCAGTTTCATAGCACGGATCAAATGACCGAATCTATGCCTTCAAATGTGTTTCGTTCAGGGCAAGTTCACCTCGAATATGACCCTAACAATTCCATACGTGCTGGTATATGCATGACCTTGTCATTTGAAATTGAGCTACTTGCCAATAATGGCGGGTTGATAAAATAAACTTGCTCATAGGACACCCCATAGACAGGCAGACAGACCAAAGGCAGAATACTGGATATATAAGCTGACCTCCGTGTTTCCGGGTGGACATCTATGCTCTGACTAATTTCCAAACTCATCCTGTAAGTTGTTGGAAAAAATTACATCCGTCAGTGAACTTCCTGTTAAACTTAAATTCAGGTAGTACCTGCTCTCGATCGACAAAACATACTTTATGAACTCACTGCCTTCAATATTAAACAAATTTAGACATTTTGCAAAGTTGTCTGTGCAACGTCACACCGAGACACGGGCATCTCCCTTCCCCACTCGGGAAATTACACAGTTTAATTGTTACTAATCAGTTTTGTATGCTTTGGTGACATCATCTGCTTTTATAAAGTAGCGCGGAGTACGTCTGGTATAAGATGGCGGACGCCAAGTTTTATGACGTCGGACTGTTCCAGGCCTGGGACTATGTCGTCCTAGCGGCGATGCTTAGCGTGTCGGCCGGCATCGGGGTCTTCTACGCCTTTACCGGCGGCCGGCAGTCAACCACACGTGAGTTTCTGCTCGCGAATCGTAACATGAACCCCATCCCCGTTGCGATGTCGCTGGTGGCTAGTTTTATCTCTGCGATCACCGTACTGGGGACGCCAGCCGAAATGTACCTGAATGGACCAATGTACTGGTTGTACGGAATAGCCTTCATATTCACCGGATTGCTGACGTCCCTCTTTCTACCAACGTTTTATCGTTTGGGTGTGACAAGCGCTAATGAGGTAGGAATATGCTGTAATCATTACTTTCCTTAAACCCCCCCCCTCCAGAAAAACAAGGAAGTAAACAAAGAAACATAGCCTTCTCTTATGACACATATGCCTAAGACGTGTGCAAACATGAATATTATGCATTCTTACCAAATCACCTTTGTTTTGCATGTAATATAGACTTATATACACGATTGGAGAAAAGTATATTACAAAAAATAATAAATGGGAAATGCGAGAACCGTTTCCGGGGGAGGGGGACTTTAAATAATCCTAAATAGTTCATTTAATACATTTTGTCTCTGAAAGGCCAGATGTCCATAAACATTACTTTCCAGCTCTCTGGGAACAGTTGGGTAGAAATTGACACTCCTATTCTTTTGGTAATATCGATCATTGTTGAGGATTAGATATAATTCACCCAAATTTAGATTCAAATATTGTGCGAACGATATTTCCCAGTAAATATGGACGGGTAATAGGAAACCTCAACTGTGTTTGCATTTATCTCCGGAAAATTGTTACAGGAACAGAATTATGCCAAGGACAAGTACAACAACTTATTTAAAAAAGATGGTGCTTAAATAGCGCTTTCCACCGAAGTCTGTAAACGCTAGGTGTCAATGTAAAAAATGTATAATGTAGTAGACCAGCCAAAATTAACAATATAGTTTCCATGGTATTTTTGGAAAATGCATTAAAATTCAAAATTCGTGCAAACAAATAAAATAACAATAAAGGGGTGAGTACCACGCGCATTTTCTAACCGTAAACATTTAACTTTGTGAACCGAATACGTATTATCCGAGGAAGATCTTTAAATTGATTTAAAATACACTATTATTTTGAGTAATTACCCGGTGTTACACATATTTGAATGTTAGATAATCCACACACTGTGTACAGCGCAATTAAACATAACAATGTGACTTACTCAGAATATGCAATGGGGTTATTGAAACTTATCATATTTCAAATAAATTAAAACATCATAAAGCTGTCCGTTAAAACACTTCCTCGCAAGAGTTTTAGCATGATTGCAACGGATCAAAATCACGTCCAGGCTGTTTTACTATTAAATCGATTTTTAGCTAAATGAGTTTACTATTGGTTCGAAGCAATGAATCATCATGTTTTTCCACTTTAAACAAAGATCCAAATGTTAGAGTCAATCCAAAAAAAGGGAACTTAGAATCATCTCACCTGGACTATCATACTCTGACGCCCTTGTCTTTCTTAACCCCCAACCCTTTTCTGAACGTAGACAAAAACTATGCCTTAATTTGTTCACCAAATTCGTAACCCCATTCATATGCTACGTCATCTTCTTTCTGCTCCAAGAGAAACAAGATACTCTCTTCGGAACATCAAAGACCTTTACCCTCCCAAATGCAAAACTAATAGATACAAAAATAGCTTCATACCCTTGTGTCTACAATGATCTTGCCAAATTGAATGTATTTTTTATCTTACTTTTTATTGAGTATATTTTCAATAATCAAATGTAATAATTTTAATAAGAAGACATCAATCCTGTTTTACATATTTGTGATTATCATAGGACACCGGTTTATTAGTGTCTTCAAACTTTGTACAGTGTATTAAACTTAATTTATAATCGTTATTGCAAATTGTATATTGAATTTAAGTACCGTGTAGACATTTTCCTTAAAATACTCATTTGGTTTATATGTACTTAAAAATGATTGAGAATGTTACAAATTTGATATCAATTGAATTTGTCTGGTATTACATTTAATTATTCATAACTTTTGCCGATTTTATTTTGAATTAAAGTGCAGTGTAAACGTTAAGTGTTATTTATAATACAAATTTGCTTAATACACTGTTGGTCATAATGGTGGAATATTTATTTTTGCCCCAGTCTAGGGAAGGATTAAAACAAATCTTTTTATTTCTAATAGATCTAGAAAATGGCATATATTTTCAGATTTTATTCAATATTAATTTGCGAGTGTTTGTTTTGCGTGACTGCTTAATCATATGTGTGCTACTATGCTAATCAGCGAAGGGACCTACATCCTTAAGTCATAATTGACAGTAATGAGGATTAATGCCTCACAAAAGGGCACCATTATGTAGCTGATCGACACGATTTCTATACTGGCGCCTCACAGTAACGAAGCCATTGCTTAGCCCCTGAATCATGACTGTACGCAGTGTTTGCTAGGGTACGGGGCCCTTCCACAAATCCCCCAAAACGAAGAAAATGCAATAAATTGTCAAAAATTTATTGCATTTTCCCCCGGACCCCAACAGGAAAAATTCCTCTGTAGGTCCATGCATTATGGTCCAAGGCATGGTCACACAGAACTCAAATAAAAAACATAAATAAATGAAGATATAATGGAGATGATTTGATCATCGGGCAGTTTGAATATTGCCTTGTTTTGTAAATTAACTACACAGTAATGACAGTCATACTATTTTTTGTTTACAGTACCTCGAGAAACGATTCAACAAACCAACAAGATTACTGGGGACAACACTGTATCTTCTGCAAATGGTAACTTGTGTAATTTTAGATTTCCAAACATGGCAGTCAAACATGACGAAGTACATATCACCAAGATGGCACATTTATCGCCAAGATAGAAAATTTATTTTGTTTTAACTTCCAACCTGTAACCACATTATTGAAATAATCATATCAATATGCTTTTGCAATATCCATAATAGCATTTCAGTTTTTAATCTTTGTGTCTCCGCTGTGTATCATAACTTAAAAATTTATATAGATATATTTTGTTTTTCTCCTTTGAATACAAGTTGTCCTTTCTTGTAATACTGGTAATATATTTCATTCTCTAGTTATTCTAAACGGATATAACGCACATCACTGAATGAGTTTTTTTTTTCTTGCTTTCTGATTTATATATATATAATGTACTACAAAGTGTAAATGTGTTTGCATAACAATTTTGTAAAAAAAAATTAAAAATTCTATGCTCGGGGACCGCCAACAAATGAATAAAGATCCTACTGCGAAAACATTTAAACGTTAATATGGAAAAAGTACCATTTCTTTCAGTATATGAAGAGCTTATTTAAAAAATGAGCTTCATTCACTTTTGATGTAAAGTGAGTTATTAAGATATCGGACGATTGTTCACTTAAGTACCCGTCTTTGAACAAAACTATTTACCTTAATTAGGGGAACAATTATAAAAAATGCACCTTTTCATATCGCTTTTCCATAGACGCCTGTACAAAATCTGGTAAATAGTTGCATTACGATTGGTGAATTCATGTAAAAAAAAACATAATCGGTCGCTCGGTCGCAAATGAGTCTTCACCAGGGGCGGCCAAACGAATTTCAAAGTGAGGGGGCGGTTAGGCACCAACGGAAAATGGCACTTTCTGGAAAAAGGGCACCTACGAAGATAAATCTCAAGGCGAAAATATACAATTTTGTTTAGACATTGGTTTATACCCCCTAGAGTGATTTCTATAGTTGTTTCTCTTTATACATCCTACAAGATATTGCTTTAGTATCATACTTTGCAATGGGCGTGATGCTTTGAATGTTCATTTGCGAGCCAGCGAAGCGATTGGTAAAAATGTAAAAGATTTGCGAGGTCTCAGTGCGAAAAATTACATCTTGTAAAGTGTAAAGAAAAAGAAAATCCCGATGGGGCTATAAGAACATTCTCATACTGAAAAGACCTTTGATAAGTGACATAATTATCTCATCTAAAACGGAAGCGTAGCGAGCGAACTTTGGGGGAAATCGCTCTTAGTCCCTAATAGAGGTAAGTTTAATGATGAGAGAAAAGGGGGACCCTTCTCGAAAGTGATAAGACACTTAATAGAAGAGAAAAGGAGCTTATGTAAAAAGTAAAAAAAAATAGGTAGTTATCAGAGGTGAACACGGGACAATCCTTTACACCTGAAACGAGGCACTCACCAGGGATGAAAAAAGGGCACTAATGAAATGGGAAATGGGCATTTTTCGACGGAAAAGGGGCATCTATCATATTTTAATAAAGATATTTATGAAAGATAAAAAGGGGCATTTATGAAAAGGGGATAGGTCCTTTATTAGAAAGGGGCAAGTATCCTTGTTAAAAGTGAAAATATCAGAGATGAAAAGGAGCACTTGTCGCTTCTGAACAGCGGTACTGACCATATATGAGAAGGGGGAAGGAGCACTTGTATAACGGGGCCCTTATCATCAGGAAAAGGTGCACTTATTAGAAAGAAAAAGGGGCACATGTGAAATAACAGGTGCACTTATCCGAGGTAACTGAAAATAGGTAGTTATTAAAAGGGGAAGGGGCACTTCTTACAAAGGATAAGTGGCAGTTGTCAAAGTAAAAGGGGCATCTCTCAGATTTGTTTAGGACAATTATCGGAGGCTAAGAAGACATCCATGAAAAGTAAAAAAGGGGCACTTCTCGTACTTGAAAGGGGGCACCTACTAGAGATAAAAAAGGGCACAACGAGAAAAACTAATGGATTCCACATCATTATTTTTCAGAAAACATATACAAAAAACGAATTAAATTTTTAAAATTTCCTTATAAAACAGGGGAAAGCATTTGAAGATGAAAACACTATCCATTTCATGTTATTAGCTGTTTTCGAAGTATTTGTCCGTTATAAGTATTCTGCATTAATTTTTGTATGTGACTAATGTGGTATCATTTTGCCTACAGAGTTTATACCTCGGTATTGTCATCTACGCTCCGGCACTTGCCCTAAACCAAGGTAAACATTTCAGAATATTTGTAAGAGTTTTAAAAATAATTTCCTATTCCTTTTCTTATCTCAATGGACATAATTTATTAGGAAGCTCCTTTGTAGTATGCAAACATTATTTTCCGTCAGTCAGTTGGAAGCACTTTTCTTGTAGCTCTGAATGTAAACAAATGCCATGCATTTTAATTTTAACTTTGGTAGTGCCCTTTATTAATTGTTTTGATATAAACATCTGTTTTGAAGACCCTTTGCTAATGTATCAAACAAAAATTAACTCTTAGGGCAATGCTTGGTCTATCGTTTCCATGTAATGCTAGTTTTAATAGATTTGATTAGTGCTTTATTATTTATTTTGTGAAAATACGTGTATTGCCCCTCTTATGACGGGAACAGAAGGCCGCGGAGGCACGCTGAAGGGTGGNAAGGGAGACCCCAAAGACCCATTGTACTAAGTGGTTTCTCAGAATTGATGTTGTTCTAAAATTTGGTAACATTTTGTCTTTTATTTCTACAGTCAGCGGTCTAAACCTTTGGGGGTCCGTTTTAGCAATTGGTATTGTCTGCACATTCTATACGACTATTGTAAGTATTCTGACCCAATATTAGGGCTGTAGTAAGGTTCAAAAGAAGTTTTATAGAACACAATAAATGTGTAGGGCGCACAATAAAATAATGCGGAAGTATACAATTATATTAGTGAGAGACGACTTATTGCATTGTATAAAAACAACTATATGCAAAATCAGGCATGACCCTACCAGAAGAAAGCACCCCAACAAATAAAAGGAAACATCACCAGGTGTTACGTACTGCACTGTTTTGGATGAATGTCAGCTCCCAGGGGAAGGTCTTTTGCAACGACCGACGAAGAAATCACAGAGAAAGGCCGTGTTAAAAGTCCGGTATAATTGCCCTTTCGCCTTGTTTGCCAATTTGGTCCAAAGACATCTGTCTTTTTTATCATTCATGACCATCGTTTTCATGATTTCAATCCATATAGGGTGGTATGAAAGCAGTATTATGGACTGATACATTTCAAGTGACCGTCATGATGGCTGGCTTCTTGGCTGTCATCATAGCAGGGTCAATGAACGTGGATGGCTTCAACGAGGCTTGGCGGATCGCCGGAGAGGGCGGGCGACTTGACATTTTGGAGTAAGTAGTTATTGCCACGTTGAAGTCTGAAGGTAATGCCCCGAATTCACAAAGGGGGTTTTAGACAAAACTATATTTATTTGTGCCATATGATACGTTTTGACGCATTTCAGACCAAGGTGTGTCTCAACATTTGTCTGAAACGCATCGAAACGCGTCATATGACGCACATAAAGCAAGGTTTATCGACAAACCTCCTATGTGAATTCGGGCCTATGTGTTCCACATTCAAATAAAAGTAAAGATTCATTTAAGCCGGCCTCAAAGCATTACGGACAAAAAACTTGAATCAGGTAAAATGTATGATAAATGATCACTAGGTTTCGGGAGATATAAATGCGACATGTAAAAAGACACTGTTAATGTGAGCAGCCCATGAACAAAAATAGACATTGATAACATTTTACGTAATCAACCAGTTATTAAAGAGACGCGAATCAGTATATGCATACATAAAATTTGAAAAGTTATACAGGTGGAAGAAAATGATTTCCCTCTTTTGTGTGTGTTTTCATTCTAGCTTCAACCCAGACCCGACAGTACGCCATACTTTCTGGACAGTTGTCGTAGGCGGAACGTTCTTCTGGAGCACTCTCTACGCTGTCAACCAGTCACAGGTCCAGAGATACCTCACGTGTCGGTCCGAAAAGACTGCTTTACTGTAAGTCAACTCTAGAATTATACCTACAAATCGTATGTGATCTGCACACTGTTAACATACATTCTACACGATCAGACGTGTTATAACATGGCATAATTATCAAGATATATCCATCTTTTTTTCTAACTGACGTTGTCCAATATCATTTTTTGAGGTTTAGAGGTTAAATCAAATCTGCCGACCAATCAGATGAAATTAGTCCAACGATTTTGATACCTGTTCTGTTCATCATAAATAGAGGGTCCATTGTGGAGTCCCACGGGGCTCCACACTGGGGACTCTCCTTATTTTTTCATGAGTTTCAAATTCTGTTTTGTGTTCCTTTGAAATTATTTCGTGCCTTATATTAGTTTACTCGTTTACATTTTTGTCAATCATGACTATATTACAATCTTAACAGATCCCTGTTCATGGCTATAATTGGTATGATAATCGTTGTATCAGCAGCATGCATATCGGGTATCGTAATGTATGCTAACTTCGCTGACTGTGACCCGCTAACCATGGGCTATATCTCCAAATCAGATCAGGTAAAGACCAGAGTGTATTTCTCAAAGTCTAAGATCGACTTTAAGTTGGACTTCAAGATAAACTCCAGTTCTGGTAAAAAAAAAAAAATATTAATTCTCACAGAATCAAACGAAACTTACACTGAATGTTCAAGATTACAAATAAATGACATGTGCCAAACAATTTTGGAAGAAAATGTATACTGGCTGAGTAATGAGCATAGAAAGACAAGGAAATCAAGATAGTACCAACCGCGACACCATGTGCGTTGTCCCATATATAGCTTTCTGTGTACAGTGCTTGTTACTTTACCAAGACTCAGTCAAATTTATTATGGTTTTGATGACTCCAGAACCTTGCAGTGCACACCAATACTTACATGCTACATGATCAACTGTTTCTGATCCTTTCCACACCTTTTCTGTTTACAATGCAATCGCATTACCAGTACTAAAGTTTATCTTTAACTATGGCAAGCCATTTTTGCCACTGTTTTCCCTTACCATTGTTAATGAAAACAAAAGTCTAAAATATAACTTAAGCTTACAATGATAGTAACTTTCTTTCTTCAACAATGAACTATCAGAAAATGTAAATTCTGTAGAGTTGTGACGTCGCTTGAGAGACCAATAGTGAGTACAACTAGTGGCATTAACAGGCTGTCATAGTAAAGTCCAACTTAAAGTTGATCTTTGTCGTACTGAAACACCCCCGGGACTAGGAACAAATATCAACTGCAGTTATAATAACGATGATGATGCTGATGATGATGTAAATGACAATAATGATGAAGATGATAATCATAATGATCATAATAATCATTATAATAATGACAATTATACAAACTAGAATTTAATTCATCACGAGGACGAATAAGGTGGTATATCTTTAAGTCTTATGATAGATTATAATATTTACTATATTGAGAAAGGGAGAAGTTATATAGACATGTAAACAATGATGATCATGGTGATGGTGATGATCTTGATAGTAATGATGATCGATGACAATGATGATGATGACAATGATAATGTTAATAATGATGATGATGTTGATGATGATGATGATGTTGATGATCATCATCAGACCATGATGATGATGATCATGATGATATTGATGATGATGATCATCATGCTGACATCTGATTAAAAGAATGAGGAGGACATTTATATAGCATATAGTCTCAGATACAACATACTCAAAAATCAACAAAAACCAAGAGGAAATAATGGCGATATTGCTCGCAAAAGATAGGAATGTAGAATCCAGATTTGAGAAAAAGTCATCTCCCATAAGGATTACACGCAAAAAGTAATGGATCAAGTTGATAATATGGTAATAATAAAGAAATTATGGTTGTTTAGTACATTATTTGCGATTCTATGTGTTTTAATATTCAAAGGAAATGGTACAGTGAAATGTCAAAAAGAAAAACAAAATGAAGAAACAAATTGTAGGAAACGCCCGGAGTCGAAACAGGGACTTCGAGGTCGGAAGTCAAGTGCGTTACCGATAGACCAAAACATTTCCTATAGCGATTACACGTAAACGGAAAATGGAATTCCCAAATCCCACTTTGTAAGTGAAATATGATCATGATCCCGGCATCTGATCGAAAAACTAACGGGCACGCGGAAGATAGCTTAATGTCTCAGCTACAACATACTCAAAGCTCAGCGTAAACGAAGATAAAACGACGAAGATATTGCTCGCGAAAGAATCCAGTTTTGAGGAAAAGTCATGTCCCATAGAGAATACACGCAAAATGTGAAAAAATGACATGTCTCCTCTGATGGCAAAAGAAAAACCATGATGCCATTGTCAAAATAAAATTTCGTTTAATTACATTTGTAGAAAATTGTCTTAGCTAGAACATATCAAAATTTGGAAGATAATCGGATAATATTAATTTCCAAAAATTTGCTGCTGTCGTAATATGCAAATTAAAATGTTGAGTTCGGAGGCAATTATGATGACGTCATGAGTTTATTGAGGGTCAAATGAGACACGAAATCATATCTCGGACTCATAATCTATCTAAATATGAAAAAAGTGGGGTTATCCATCCATCCATTCTGAAGAGTTACAATGAATCTTGTATAGGCATGTTTTTGCACATGTATTGTGGATAAAGATAGCGCAGATCCGCGTTTGCTGTCAGCTTTGACGGACGCTAATTGCGTTATTACTGGTCAAAAAAAGGTGAACAAGGTATCAAAATGCTTGAAAAAAATGTAATGAATATGATAAAGAAAATTTGGCAATTTAATGTTGCAAAATGTCAGTACACACGGTTACGCACGGAAACGCGCACACAATAAGTGCTCGCGCGCAATTTTTTTAAAATTCTTAAAATGGCCTGGAACGTATGCAAAATTAATTTGAGATGATTTTGAGCATTTTAAAATTTTGACGCGCGCTTACGTGCGCGTCAAGGTGCACGTACGGATTTTGTTGACATTTTAAATTGACCTTTGACCTGAAGTTGATGCATACTAGATAAAGTTCATTTTTGATTACTCGTTATTGATTTATGATAATGACCTGGTTTTTACCAAATTTCGCCTGGATGACGTCACGATGACCCCATGAACTTGAAAAAGGTTTCGGGAACTTGATATTAAAGGGCCTGATGACTAACAGAAATATGAAGGAAATTGACAATTTCGAGTCGATTTCGAGTAAACGTATACACAAAAAAAAAAAGTGTACTGAAGGAATACAAAATAAAGAAATAAATAAAGAAAATTCCAACAAAATCAATAGGTGATCTGTCATCGACAGACCACCTAATAATAATTGTAATTTTAATAAAAATAATGATATTAATAATGTTGATAGAAATCTCCTATTAGGGGGTACTTAAAACAAAAATATGGTAATTACAAAGAACGATGATGATGATGATACCGATGATACCACTGCTACTTTGTACTACTACTAATACTATACTACTTCTAATCATAATAATTCCAAAACAAGAAAAAGGAATAGAAAGAAAAGATAAAATAGTCATAGGTAGTAACAATAAATGAAATAATAATGATAATTCTATTACTAATATTACTACTTCTACCGCCAGAATTGTGTCCTTGTTTAATTCCAAAATCAATAATAGCGATAGTTGAGAGTTATTATATACAATGATCATGATGATGGAAATGGTAAGATTGTCGGAAAGTAAAGGTATTAGAAAGAAGTAGGTAACCGGAAATTGTTTTCTTGACTTGTATTGTCATTTCACAAACGCCTCTAAACATATCGAGGGGTCAGTGGCACAAAGACGTAACTCCATTTTNAGATATTGCTCGCGAAAGACGAGAATGTAGAATCCAGTTTTGAGGAAAAGTCATGTCCCATAGAGAATACACGCAAAATGTGAAAAATTGACATGTCTCCTCTGATGGCAAAAGAAAAACCAAGATGCCATTGTCAAAATAAAATTTTGTTTAATTACATTTGTAGAAAATTGTCTCAGCTAGAACAAATCAAAATTTGGAAGGGAATCGGACAATATTAATTTTCCAAAAATTTGCTGCCGTCCAACAAAAATTCCAACAAAATCAATAGGTGAACTGTCATCGACAGACCACCTAATAATAATTGTAATTCTAATAAAAATAATGATATTAATAATGTTGATAGAAATCTCCTATTAGGGGGTACTTAAAACAAAAATATGGTAATGACAACGAACGATGATGATGATGATACCGATGATACCACTGCTACTTTGTACTACTACTACTATACTATTTCTAATCATAATAATTCCAAAACAAGAAAAGGGAATAGAAAGAAAGGATAAAATAGTCATAGGTAGTAACAATAAATGAAATAATAATGATAATTCTATTACTACTACAACCACCTCTACCGCCAGAATTGTGTCCTTGTTTAATTCCAAAATCAATACTAATAATAGCGATACTTGAGAGTTATTATATACAATGATCATGATGATGGAAATGGTAAGATTGTCGGAAAGTAAAGGTATTAGAAAGAAGTAGGTAACCGGAAATTGTTTTCTTGACTTGTATTGTCATTTCACAAACGCCTCTAAACATATCGAGGGGTCAGTGGCACAAAGACGTAACTCCATTTTGGCCATTTTCAGAAAAAGTGGTTTAAGTGTCACTAAGCATTTTGATCTTTAATAAGGAGTTAAGTCTATGTTTGACAAGCCATCGACTTCAATGTGGTGTTGGGTGGAGTTAAGTTTTTTATGATTTCTGGGAAGCCTACATTTTTTCTCAACATCTTAATATCAAATACTCATTTTGGCAAAATTTGGAGTTAGGTCTTTGTGTCACTGAACCCTCGATTTGTAGTTAAAGGTAAAGGCCAGTTTTGGAAACGCCCCAATTTCAAAAAAATGAAACGGAAGCTCTTATTTACCATAAATGTGAAAGAATATGTTTTGACTAATAAATGATGATACAAATTTTGCCAGGAAAATACCTACTAATTGATATATTTGGTAAATTAGTTTATCTATGGTCTGTGAGAGATAAACGCACGTGTCGCGCACGTGTGCGTATAGTCCCATATGGGCAATTCCACGGTAACGGAATTACATTTCAGAGAAATTTGGGCTCTATTTTGATATACTGTAGCCAGGTGGTTAGACCTAGGTGATTATTTATCTT
>BEXV01003109.1:15298-34392 GCA_003118195.1 Hemicentrotus pulcherrimus | reverse complement strand
TTCTCTCTTTCTCTCTCTTTCTCTCTCTTTCTCTTGTTCTTAAGATGATGTGGAATCATCTTAAGAAAAACCATTGGTGAAACATGTCAATAATATTTCAAACTATATAATACATCAACAGATATGAACGAAACATTAAGTTGACCTAGATAGATTTAGGTGCATGAAAGAGTAAAAAGAGAACGGAAGAGGGAGAAGAGAGAAAGGGACTGGGAGAGAAAGAGAGAGAGAGAGAGAGATAATGTTGGAGAAGGGAAGAGGAAGACGAAGATGATAGCGAATGGCTTGATGCATGATTATGTCACGAGCGGGAAGTAATTCATGAGGTCATTATCGGTACTTGGTATAGAAAAGAAGGCGTGGTCACTCATGCATTTCAAATCAGGACACAATGTAGACTGTTATTATTACTATTACACTCGATTTAATTATGCAGGACAGGCCGTTTTTACTATAAACCATTTTTTTGTTAATGAATCAGAATCTAATGTTGAGCATAAACCCATATTTAGTTTACAATAATTTCGGATGTGTGCTCAGCCAATCTGCTTGTAAGTGTCGGCTTGCATGGTGATGTAGATATACTTTATGACCCCCTTTTAAACCTCTATCTCTCTCACACACACACACATGGTGCACCTGCAAAACTACTGTGTAACTATCATCGTTTTGACTATACTTGTGCTGTAATGCAGTCTCTATTCTATTTTCTTGAACAGGTCTTTCTTTTTAACATTGATACATTACATTATGTGTAATCTTTATTATTTTGTGTAAATAAGGAGCAAAAGGAATAATATATTTAGTATTAGTATCACAATATCAAGAGAAAAGGGATTCCATAAAAAAAAATAGGGGACGATTGATCTTTTTTATAAGAAATATAAGAAATTAATATGTTCCAAAACAACCATTCATGAAATACAGAGGTGAACAATTGAAATTCACATTGTAATTACACTGGGGCTTAATAGTCTCTGTGACATGTGTTTTTGTAGTTTGTCATTCAGAAAAAGAAAGTTTATAACGTGAGATGAAATTAAACTCATGCCATTGATTAGAACTCAGATGGTATCAATTGTAACATTCATGCAGCAGGTTGCAATTAAAAGTTAATCCTATTGTTGCAATATAATATTCAACTGTGAAACTTCAATATAAACAATGTATATACCTGTGTATATCTGTTAGATTGCTTGTCTTATCACTGTGTTAAATGTATGGTAAGGATAAGTACACAGAATAAATACAATTCGAATTCAAATAAATATTCAAATTGCGATTGTTATTTTAACAAGAACAATGTCGATTGGGTTCGTGGCCAATATAATGCATGTAGGTAAATCTAAAATAACATCACATGCTATTTTTTATTTTATCTTTGTATTTCCCCTGCAGTCGATGTGCATAGTATTTTTGTAATCATTTTATGGAAATACGACTTTTGGTTAAATGTTCTGAAAGAATTATGTCACAATAAGATGAAAATGTGTTTCAAAACTGTTCACGTTTTAATTTTTTATTAGTGATGTATCTGTTTATTAAAATGAAACTAATTAGTTCAGGCCTACTGTTTGTGCATTTTGTACATGTTTTCTTACCTGTGTGGAAAAAAGGCATAATAATAACTTGTTGTATTGCATGATTGGGCATATGTATAAGAGATGACTTAAATAACATTATTATGTGTGAAATAACTAAATTAAATTAAAGTTTTTAATAGAGTTTTTCCCTTAATAAACTACATGTTAGAAGATTAGGAGAAGTGTCTCGATGAGATCTTAGATATTAAATGATATTGAATATTTATGTCATTCAGCTTTGGCATGCCGTCATTTAAGATATGTGTGTTCGTGTGCGTGTGTGTGTGTGTGTGTGTGTGTTAATGATTGAGATTGTTTACTTCACAGCAAACTAACGACGTGGTTAATTAATATCGTAAAGCTATTCGTATTTTCAATATTTGGACTTCCTGTTTTTTCTTTTTGTAGAATCAAAATGAAGTGTTCGCCATTTATGTTTTAGCATGAGGCATATCCTTTGAATGTTGGCATATTTTTGCTTCGTATCCGTTAAATCTCAACAGTTAGGAGTTGGTTGTGATGCCTTAATCAATATTAAGGACGTAGTGTAATGGTAGGCCACCAAAACTATTGAAGAAATTAAGACGTTTTATGTTTGAACAATATGAAGAGGTAACGATTTAATTTTCATAGAAATTCTGCCGAGCAAATTATTGTGACTTATCATCGGCTATGTATGACCCTAATTTTCCGCTTGAGAATGTATTTTTTTTTCAATTGTGACCAAATACAGATAGCTATTGTAAAGATATATTTCATGTAAACATTTCATTTAGACAGTACCAAGCCATAAAACAATGATCACAAATTGAACAAAATCAACGGTAGCTTTCATGCACACATCAACAAGTATATAATTATGGACAAATATTCTACATTGTATAATATTCACCAGTCCCAGAGCACCTACCTATTATGATGAGCGACCAGACTAGTTCAGCACACCATCTGAAGTTATTTGATGCACAATGAAGATTCCTTGATGTCAAATGGATCACAGCAATCTTCGAATCCGACACAGAAATATCATAAATTACAAAGCGAAAACGGAGGCCATCAAAACCTTTAGGCCGACTGTATACCACTACGTTAAAGCTTTAGTCCTTACATAAGTTTATGTGGAGCCTTTTCAAAGGTTGATCCAATATATTTGAATTCCTCGACTGTGTTTCAAGGTAGATCCATGCAGTTTAAGTTCACATCCAAATAACCATTTCGAATATTTAACTGGCTGAATTTGAACCCCGATTGAGCATTTTGAGAATGCTGATTTCCCTCCCGTTCGTGGTACGGCTACTGGCGCCATCTCACCGCAGTGTGAAGGCGCAGTAGAACCCTGAGGTAGCTGCTGGCTGCATGCGTGACATCACTGCTAGATAGGCGAATGACTGAGTGACTGGCTGTTGCATCGAAGAAGCGCATCCATGGTGGTCAGCCTTGAACCACGTGTAGTGTTGTTTCATATGTCACGAGGAGAGAGAATGAAAGAAAAAGAGACAGACAGACAGACACAGAGAGAGGGTGGGAAAGAGAGAGAGAGAGAGAGAGAGAGGAAAAGAGAATGGCATCGTCATTCCTTGTTATATTACCATTGCCAACTATCCGAGAAAGGACAAGAATTTTAAAAAAACTGTTTATTGCGGGGCCAACGCTTTTTCCCTCAGAAGATTCCTTTTTCCAGATGAAGAACATGCAAAATAAGGTAATATTGAGCTTTAGCTTTATCAAAATACTAAGTACCCGCAGTCATCAGGCGCGTGTAGTTTGTTTGTCAGAAAAAATGATGCATGAAAGGGGAACTTCATAGCACACGAAACACAGCATTGTTACATGGGTGCAAAAAAGCTGCCTTTCATGGCTAATGATTTTATTGTGATGAACGAGTATCGTAGGCAGAGGCGGAAAAAATAGACATAATTCAAATATTGTTATTAAAAAAGGATTGTCTGTTTCATTGATTACAATTAAGAACATTGATGTAGCGAATAATAGTTGAATATTAATTGTATTCGAATGCCATTCCACCTGGGAGATGAATAGCCAATAAAGTGCTTCCCCCAATAAAAAAAAAGGAAGAAGAAGAGAGACAGAGGGAAAGAGAGAAAGAGAAAAGAGGGACATAGAGAGGGGAGAGGGATAGAGAGAAGTAAAGAGAGAGAGAGAGAGAGAGAGAGAGAGAAAAGCGAGGGGGAGAAGAGAAAAGAGAAAGACAGTGAAATAGAGAGATCGAAGTAGACTAGATTGACTGATTTCTATTTGCTTGGGATGTTATCAGCGGGAAGCCGAGCGTGAGTGCATAAGAGAATGGAGGCTTGGAGCCCAGAAACACGGTCACATTATGCGCGCCATTGCATCTCAGGGAACGCGTCTCTTATCAGAGCTAACTCAAGCTTAGTCGGGCCGGGCCGTGACGGCCAGAACGTGGGCGCCGACCCGGTGTCAAACTTTCCAAGATTGTGGACTGAAGTGAAAGGTTCCTTTAAATATGTCTGTGTGTTGAGACCTCCACAGCCATTTACCTCTTGTCTTCTCTGTTTACGCGAGAATTAGGAATTGTAATGGAGACTTTTGGTCTTGTCAATGCTGCGGTTAACCCCTTTCAATTAGACATTCTAATTTATTGAACCGAGGAAAAATATGTCTCTGTTTGAGTTGAATTCACGCGGTTTTAAGGGACCATGGCGTTCCCCTTTAAGTGGGACTGTTTGTATAGAGCCATTCGAAATGTAACAAAACGAATACTATTCGAACACTGTAGAGAAGATGTTATCAAACCGTTGGTTGGATTGTTTCCCCATACGCCTCTCTTTTGGGAGAATGAGAATCTAGATAATGCTTTGTTTTTCCGATCATTGGCAATCTTTATTAGGCTCCGTCAGCCAGTGCCCTGACTATGATGATGCCTCCGAAACAAAGGAAGTGGTGTTCTTTGTGAGTGTTTATAATAATAACTGCATCGATTGAGATGCGGGCATCTAAGTAAACATCAACATGGTAGACAACTATTCATTAGTATAATTAGGTTTTATCATACACATATCACGTTCCAGTCTCCCTAAAAAAGCACCTACCTTTTCGACCTTTGCCCTTTTGCCTCTTTCTTTTATTTTTTAAATTTTACATATATATTTTTAAACGGGGTATTTATTTTAAAAAGGTAACTTTTCGACTTGGGTCTAAATCAATGCTATCGAAATTAGGATAAATTTCATGTTATTCTGTTAAAATCTAACAAGCTGATTTGTAATGTCGAGAAAACTGTTGGTTTTCCTTTTGATGAACGTTAGGATTTAATATTTTTCCTATCAAAATGTAACGAGTTGATTTTGATGTTGATATCATTTTGTATTCGTTTATTATCATGAAATGATGATCTCGCCCAATGTTTATTAATTTCGCTACATTAAAGCCCCCGATAACGTTCTCTTAAGGTTTAAGGACAATCAACGCAATAATTACAATTTTATTCGATATCGTAATCTAAGATTACGGGGTCATCTTGCATTGCAATCGCATCTGACACGAAAAGTTAAATTTATCCAACCATTTTACTAAAAATATCTATTTAACATAACAAAATAGTTTAACATTAAAATTTAATAGTGCTGCATGTTGCATTTAATCTACGTCACATCACATCACAATTTTAACACTCAAGTTTTATGTTAGGACATGATTTCTTAAATTTTCATTGTAATTTCCCTTTACTTCGAAAAAGATCGGTTCAAGTTATTCAAGAAGATATGTACTGAAAATGGTTTCAGTACAGTAAAGTCTCCTCTTAGTCTTACTTATAAGTTTGTAACAGATACATAATGTTTTATTCAAATAAATCAACTTACTTTACCCCATTTGATTCAACAATTTCATCTAAAAAATCCAAATGATATGCGGCCCCCACCCCAAGAATTTTGAAACTACCGATATTCGGGCAACCGATACCCATATTCGGACAGGAAGGTGGCATGCACTGCATTATTTTCTTACCTTGTCCTTACATTTTCACTGATGGAATATTACAAGTGGTCATAAAATGGATCCATGGGGAGTATTACGTAAAATTTAGGTCTATATTTCCGCATGCTGGTTTCCCTCGCCCGTGAGATTTACTGGAAAGTTTGTATTGTTATACCCCGCACCACCTCGGTGAAACGCCTGCATCTACGTCCTGACCACACACGCCTGCAGAGAGGTGTCCAATTCTATACAACGAATTGTTAGTTTTAAAATTCAACCAAAAACAAAAACCTCATTTCGAGTGGTTATAGATCTAACTGTGAGTTAACATTTTTGATTGATTTACATGATGATCAATTACAATTATCAACCTATTTCAACAAACCCTTCTATCCATTAGTCTAATAGACTTTTTCTTGTATAGTTATTAAACTCTTTCATTTTCAACCCTAAGTCTAGATTGAATGCGATTTCTGCAATTTCATAAAATAATACAAGTGTCCCTTTTCGCTTTTTCTCCCCCTCATTTTTGTTTGCTTATTGAAGCGTTCTGCATGATGACAATGTTTGCCATTCCTCTTCCTATCCAGCCCCTTGCCAATCTGATCTGGTGGGTGTTTCACAAATATCCTAAGTCGAACTTAACTCTAAGTTGGACTTAACAATTATGGAAAGCCATTAGCATCTTTGAAAATATTTTGTAAAAGTTATTTTAAAAGGCATTAATTGTTTATTCAAATCATTCATATTTTCTATTATCAAGGAGATTTCATGTTGTGGATGCGGAATTTATTTTTAAAAAGTCTAAAATACTTGAATTCATGCTTTTGAATATAATTTCATTTTAAGACTCCAATGGCTGTCCATAATTTTTAAGTCCAACTTAGGGTTAAGTTCTACGTAGGATCTTTATGAGACACCCCCCTGGTCATACCAGTGGCGCCCATAATTCGCCAAATAACGCGTTCAGTACTCGGGAACAAAACAAAAAAACCAAGAAACTGTTAAATTTTCACCATTATTACACTTTGTATCTTCGTAAATAGAGCATCGACAGACGGAAACAAAAAATACCATCAAACACATGTATTTATGTGGTTTAATCGCATGTGAGTATCATACTTAGATGATTATGAAAGAGAGGAAGGAGACGAGTCAAATCTAAATTAGACAAAAATTGGGTCAGTGCATTTTGTATTTTTGATGTACACCTATAGAAGGTAGATGAACAAACCACGATAACACGTAATGGACTTGTACAAATAAGAAGTATTATCACGGTGATTTAGATATGGACAATACATTATGTCCATGTTAGGTAGCTTTAATTTCCAGGGAAACGTTATTCGACAACCAGCGGCAATAACGGAGGATATTTGTTTGTTTTAACTTAGCAACCAACCAAACATGAAGAAGAAAAAAACATAATAAAAGAAATAGTTTGTTTGAAATGGTGGAGTGTGGAAGCATTATAATACGTCATTTTAATGTTAGCATCATCGGGTAGTGCCTAAATCTATTGAAATTACAACGTCTTTGCGATCGTGTCGATATAGTTTTGTTTGCTGAATATTCAAAAAATAAATATGTGCAAAACCGAAAACAAAAACAAAAACAAATTTTGCTCTGAAGTGCAGTTTCTCTATTCCAAACTTGATCAAACATTATTAATGCTAGTGGTATTTTAAAAAAAAAACAGATTGTTTGAAGAAAACATATTTTTACACTATTCTTGTCTCACTATGAAAAATTGTACTTTAAAAACAAAAGATTGGCGCGATTTAAATCTCCTCATTTGAAGAAGAAAAAAAAAATGATGATTTCACCTACTTCCGTAGACTTAATATGGGTTTTTAAAAAAAGAAATTCGTTTGAAATATTTCAAAAGTAAGATTTCTCTACTTTCGTTTAATATTGTTCTACAATATAATTAAGTTCAATACCTTTTTGCTTGTCCATCAGTTCGGTGCACATAATTCAGTTGAAAGTCTACATTAAACCTAGGTCCATATAAGTGATGCAAACACATTCAATGCCAAAATTAATTTGTTTTTTTTTCCCTTTTTCCTTAATGTTTAGTAAATCTCCTTCACCTTTTCCGATCCGCTTACCTTCTTCCATTATATCTTGTGTATTTTATGTTTCTAGTTTTCTTGATCTTTTCTCTATATCTTTCTTAATATATAGTTGTTTGTTGTTATTCTTCCTTCATTTATTCTATCTTTCCTTATGGCATTCTTTATTAAGTTATCGTGTTATTTGTTGTTCTATCATTTCCAACGTATTTCATTGTATTTCTATTTTCTTTCCGATCTTTACATATTTTTGTTTTGTCTGCATCCTTCTATCTTCTTCTATTTCTAACATTCCTTATGTTATTTCTTTTACCAACTTATATCTCATTCTTTCACTATTTTTCCATTACCTTTTCTTTGTCCCCGTCCGTCCATTATATTTTTCTCTTTCTATCTTTCCTTCTTAAAGGCCCATTGCACTACTTGTAGCTATTTGCGCCATCTATATAACAGACAGTGCCTAATCGGTGACCATTGGTCCCCCATGATCCTCTTTTTCTTATGTTAACTGAGAGCTGAGTTGATGAGATAACCGCCTGTCCAGTGACCTTGCAGGGCGCTCTAATCCCTCCTGTAAACTATGGCAGATAAGCTTTAATATTTCTCCTTTAAATGTTTTCTTTTATCACCTCATATGTCTATTTCTTTACTTTGTGTTCGTCTATTCTAATATCCTTCTTTCATCTATCATTTCGTTAAATTGGAGAACATATTTCAAACAAAATCATAGTTTCCTCAGCATTAATCAACCAAATTAGTCTTAGTAATATGAAAGAAGTGATCATTATTTTGTTTTACTTACTGAGCTTATACATTGTGGAAATGACACATAATTTGATTATCTCTACCAAAAAAATATAATACGTTTTTGAACCTCGCCGGGCAATAATTTTTCATCAAATTCGTCAGCTTCTTCCCTCCAATCATATATTACTTTACAGTGTTCATGCTAAGTATCATCATAACCTAAACTATGAGGACAAGTTTCAATTTCACTAAAAATAATCTGATTATCTTACATCGTGCCACGAACTGAAGAGACCGGTTTTATTTTACCATCAATACCACAGGGCAAAATGAAATGTTTCAAAGTTGTTATGTGTAAGTTTATATCTAAGATTATACAAAAGAAATTGTAACGAGCGAATTGTACAGCAAGTTTTCTCGTCCAACTTGCTAAGCTATATATCAGTCCCTCAGCAACCTACATTGTAATTCATAAGACTCTTATTTGAAATGTTTTCTTCGTTTTGCTTCGGATGTCTTTATTTTTATCTTTTATTGCAAAGTGTATTGAACAACACTTATTTTGAGTCGAGTTCTTCTTTTAGTGATCATCGAACTATCTTCACTTTTTTATTCTCGTTGACTTTCAACCCTATATATAAACGTATCTTTTTTAAACCGATAGGCTTTTAAGACAACAGAGCATGTTCAAATTCGCTCAGAAATATATATTTTTGAGAAAAAATAACATTACCTGCGCGCTTCGTTCATGCCCGCCCCACTCCCCCTAAATAATAATAATAATAATAATAATAGTAATGATAAATAAATCAATCAATCAAAGCAATAAGACAACCGAACCGTGAAAATGAAAATTGTGTTGTCAAAAAAATTGAGGCATTTTTAGACCTATTTTTGTTAACAAAATGACAGGGACAATTGATATATTATATAGCAAATAAATCTTACATTTTCACCTATAATATGATGTAAATGGGCATAGGAAATACTACAGGAGAAATGAAGAACGAGAGGGAAAATAAAATAAAGAGCGATAGAGAGAGATGAAGAGATAGAGAGAGAGAGGGGGAGAGAGAGAAAGAGAGGGAGAGACAAAGGGAGAAAGGAAAGAATGAGGACAAATAGGTGAATAGGTGGGGAAGGGGAGGAGAGCTATGTGAAGTAAAACATTATTCATGTTGTAGTCGTATGGAATTTATCCCCGCACGATTGATTTCTTTGAAGTCAAACTTTCACGCTTCTTCGCCCTGCATCTTACGAGTATCCCGCCGAGAAGTTTAACCTTGCAGCGGCCATGACCTTGAAATTGTAGGATCGAGGGGTGACTCACGTTCGTGTGTGCTACAAATGAGAAGAAGAGAACGCATAGCCACATCGGTAGTATAATTAATCAAGTCGAGAATGCTGAAGCTCATTTGGTATGTAGGTTTTATCAAGTTCAGTGAAGTGAATTCAGATTTAATGGCTTTGATCGCCTATAGAACCTTTGCAGACCATGATGACACACATTGTAAGAGCAGCAGGGCTCATCATTTGGAAGCACGCACATTTTCATGCGAAATAAACGACATCTCATTATCATTTGCTCTATAAAAAGCCAAATCTTTATTTTTAAAATAAGTATCATTCTTTATCTCATTATTCTATCATTTAAGTGGTTTTCATTTGTGTTAATTATTAGAATCATAATAAAGATTGTCATCTTAACAAAATATCAGTAAAATGAAAAATCGTCTTCCATCGGATTAACCAAAATAACGACATTTTTAAAGATTGGGCTTTGATTTCTTTATTCGGCTGTTTATGTACTACCCCAGTACTACCGGCCAAGGGTAATGATTTAAATTATTATTATGGAAGAATGGGCGGGTCGTAGTATCGCTTGCTACTTTGTCGGGAGTCCTTCTACAAGCCCTCAGATTCTCAACACAAAGATTACTTAAAGGCAGGCTTTACTACTTCAGCCAGAAGGGATAAGGCCACCCAGCGAGCCAGCGAGGTCACTGTGACAGGTGGCTCTCTCATAACTCAGCTCTCATTAAGAAAAAGAGGATCATTGGGACCAACAGGCACCGATTGGGGAAGTTTTCTATATAGAGGGAGCAAGTAGCTACAAGTAGGACACTGTGTGCCTTTACATAATTTCAAACCAATAATAAATCTAACAAACTCTATATGACTTCCTGTTTCTTTTCATTAGGCTTAAACTCTTTGCAGCTGAATCGTGTGATGCCTATTAACAGCCTACACGTGGTGCCACGTTGAGTAACAATTTTTATCGAATTGCAATTTAACAATTGTTATGGTGATTAGGGTAATAAAAGTGGCAAGTTGAATGGTAATATACCCATTTTATTTGCAGGTGATTGGTGTGCTTGCCTGATTGGGTGCCAAGTCGAGTAACAATCTATATTCAAGTGTCATTTCAAATTAACTAATTAGCAACCGATATGCTTTTATTTTGGAAATTATTGGGCTTTAGTTTGGCTTGCTCTATCTGAATATTTACAAGTGACTGTGAAGCGTGTACGTTTGTCTGATTTGGTGCCACGTCGAATGACAATCTTTACTGAAGTAATATCTTATTTCCAGGAAGATAACAATAACAAAGTTCACAAGAAAACGAATTACAATATTAAATACAATAACAGGGAAAAAGCCATCAACTAATGCTTGACGATTACCAAAAGAAACTGAGTTTCTGTAGGAAGCTCTCCTCATTAGTTTATTGTTATGCTGATTGAGACTTGTGAAAAGTCAATGTTTAACTACCGATTCTTATTTGTTCAGGGTTCGTGCGGTTCTGTATCCCTTATAAAAAAACACTAAATATTAATTCTAACTACAAATCGAATTACATGTATTAGACTCGAAAATATATTATACATGTTCAGTAATATATCGTTTGTTTTGTTTATTGAAATGTTTACATTGAATTTACTTTTAATTCTAATTTCCCCAAGATTGTATAAATTATTTGATGTGTATGTAAAAGCTTTGAATGCGGACCCCATGGAAAAACAGGCGTATTTGTTAATACGCCTGACATGGACTATCCGCCGTACATTTCTGTTATGTTATGTTGTGATGATTTTATGCGGAAATAAAAACAAACCATTGGGAACCTGACTTTTTTTTGGTGGTAACTTTTGGTGGTAAAAAATTGAACTTATGTTGCTTAATTATTAATGAAAATGAATTATTCAGCGGAAGCTATTCACTATCTACAGCTGCTTTTGAATGATCGACTGAGCATCTATATTCTTGAACCTAAAGAGCTGTAGTTTCTTTAGTTTTGCATTCTTAACAATTATCGGCATTAGCCTTCTCGCCAATGTGTTTGATTTTTATAGGATATTGAATTTCAAGAGTTGGAAGGGCAGTAGAGGAGAGCCGTACACATTATTGTCAGTAATCATGTATCTATTTTTTTCTTAATGCTGTTTGAATCATTTGCACTGATTTTTATATCCTTCACACATTTTCATACACACACATTTTTCCCCATATTTTTCTCCATTTTGTTTCTATTAGAGAATTCATTCAAAATCAATGTACATCGACGTGAATATCCCCCGCTAATATCCCTCGCCACCCATTCACACATGTACATACGCACACACGCACTCCCACATCTTCACACTCACACGCACATTTGTGCACACACACACACACACACACTTCAACAGACATATAAATAGCTATCACTCTGCGTACGCGCAGTGCATATGTACTGCATGGAAATGTTTTAGATTCATATTGATTTAAATTTTAATCGTCCAATATTTATTCAGATTTAAGTAAAGATGTGAATAAGCGCAAAACGTGAGTAAATATTACACGACGACTGAATCAAACGATATGTTTTCCACCTCAAATGATTCTTTAACTTTGCTTCATATTAATTCTAGAAGTCTATAAGCAGATATTTTACAATCTCTTGCGTACAGTCAATCCCTTTTAATGACCCGGTTTACTAATTAACATATTTAAATTTAGGGATGTTTCATTCCTGGGCCGGCCTGGGGACCTAGTGGCGACTTATTACATGAATGAGCTATGTACAGTCTGCGTACATTGCTTGCACTTTGTCGGGCACAACTTTTTGTTTAAAAGATATATCTACAATTTGAATATGTTAGTAGTAAACTGATCCAGGAGCAATTATCGGTATCAGCGAAATTTGGCATAAATTATTATTATTTATTTTGTTTTTAAACCCCATCTTGGCTGCATTGGTACATTGCGCCCTCTATGCTGCCTACTATCTGCAATGGCAAAATACGATGAATGTCCGCCACAGCTAGTACCCGGCACGGAACTGGGAAATACATGTTTTCCAGTTCTGTGATCTTCACTGAGCCAGCTTTTGTTTTCCTTTTTCGTATAGATCAGTGGGAATTGTTTTAAAAAATCAGAAGGAATGGAATGGAAAGTACATCCATCACAATTATTGCATTTAAAGAAACACACACACGCATTTGGATTACACAGTTGAGAAATGTTATTTATAGAAACAAAATTATAATGGCTTTTGTAAACAAAAATGTATTAATTGAGGCATTCAACGCGAAAAGGTGTATGAGATCAGATTTTCTTTTTTTAATGAAAGAAGGGTACAGCTTGTGGGAGACTGTGCATATGTCAAAGAAAATTGTTTTTTTTTTAGAGAGATCAGCCATGCTTCAAGTCTTTCGTCTTTTTTGTGCATGGCTGATCGTCAACGTAACGGAGTTAAGTCTTTTGTCAACTCTGTTGCTACGGCAGGCAGTGAAAACGAATTCGTTTCATCAAATTGTGAAAATGCAAGCATTACTTTAGGCAAAGAGAACTTTGTTATTCCTGGCTCATTTTTCGTGATTGAGGTGTCATATGAAAGGGCAGAAAATTTCCTTTCTAGAAATGGGATTTTCTCTTTGAAAGTCAGACAGGCCTACCGCCCGCCAAATGAATTTTTGGTTTGCTCTCTTCAAATTGTTTTTAATCACCCATGCGTGAAATATGCATCATATGAGTTGCATCAGATGAAAGAGGATCTAAGCTTTACCAATATGTGTCATTACTAATCATAATTTTGATTGTTATGATAAAACATTGATAACTCTCGGTTTCATTTTTTTCTTGGACACACTGTATATTGTAAAATTCAGTGTAAAGTGATGTTACTGAATTTTGGATTGGCTATGCAACGTCTCAATGGCCATCAGCAAGTGAAAATTGGATTACTTCACAAATGTAAAAAACTTAGATGTAATCTGAAAAGAACTCGAGCTACATGTATTTTATGTACCTATTAGTTAAATGCTAACTAAAATACCGACATAACACAATTTTAGAATTTAAGACCTGCTCAGCTTCTCTTATGAGTAAGTATTTACAATCTATATGTGTACAAAAAGATATTCTTGATCAGAAACCATTCAACAATACATAAACAAAATACATAAATGAAAACGACCATTATACATTTCTTGTGTAATATATACAGGGGTCATTTTATTTTTGTTTCTGTTACTATGCCAACATGATATTTTACATTTATTTGGGGGATGAAGTACAGGTAATACAAATTCTCAATTGCATTGAAGAAAACAATCATGCATTCATTGATGCATAGCCCATTGAACCTATAGAGTAGATTGGTATGGGCACAAGGGATTCACATAGGAATGTCCATGGTATAGGTATACATGTATTATACTACTCACTCCTAGATCCTAATCAAATCGTCCCTATTTCCAGGAAGTGACGGTAGTGAATGAAAATCGCATACAATTTGCGTGCGGATTTTCCTCACTACTGTCACTTCATGAAAATAGGAACGAAATAGGAACAAAATAATTGGTTGAAAACAGTCAAGTGTGATTCATTTATTGAGAATATCACACATTTCTCTATTTAAAAGCATGCAATAGTTTCCAATACTATCTAACAGTTTCGGATACACAATACACATAGAGAGAAGTGCAATTGTTTGTCTGGGCTAATACAGTTGAAGCACTTCACGTGAATGCATGTAGAAGAAAGTGCACTTGCACTTTGTATGCATGCTACAATAAGGCTACCAAGCTTATTAGTTTATCATCAATACTCGCATGGACCAATATTGACTCCTTGTTTTATCAATGAACGAACCAGAATCTGGCAATTTCGTTTCATAGACCAAATGGTGCACGTGTTCATGTTCATTAAACAATCTATCCGCTCTCATTGAGGCTGAATAGGCACCTATCATACTCCTGACTGATGGCTTTGTATTAGATAGATGCATACAGCCTCAACCTGGGTGCGGATAGCTCATCAAATAAACTTTATGCATTTCCCTCATTTGTATATTAAACTACTTACTTTTATACTGCTAGCATGTGGGTATTGATAGATAGTGCTACAATGTATTACCAGTAGATATTACACATCGAACATGTTTTGACATTTTACTCATCATGATACACAATCATTTCATACAAAAAGTTGTACCTTGTACATGACCAATTGAATAAGAAACAGTAATTCACTAGATTTCTTCAAAAAACAACTGAAAACTTCCCTGTACAACTGCTGTTAAATGGTTGAAAGTCTAAGAGAGCAGCGCCTTGTATCCTTTGGAAAAGGCTCTAAAAAATCAAATTATTTTTTATTATTATTATTGCAATAATTCTCCTTTTAGCATCAATAGAAACCACAGACTAAGCCTTACAACCTTTATGCCATCTTGTGAGAGTGAGAAGGCTGTCAACACAGTTTTAGGGCCCTTCTTACACTCAGCATGACTAAATACACATGAACATTTTCTAGTATAAAGCAAATAATAAGACTCATACAATGGTCCATACATATAGATCAAAACATCAACAGGTAACATTTCTTTATATCCAGATTATATAAATAGACATTACATATATTTCTCTATTCACATGTTATAACCATAAATGACAAACTAAGTTCTTATCTCTTATACACTATAATTTATGACCCCTTTTGTAAAGGAACCAATATTGTACGGTACTTCTACATCATGATAACAAGCAACAAACATCCAACATACCGTAAGCACTGTTGAGATGGTCATCAAACAATACAGCATTTTGCACAAAATAAAAGAAAGATATTGATAAGTGTATATCAAGTTGATTAACTGGAATTTACCTGACCAAATCTCAACTCATGATAAGCCCTCCTTCGTTTCCTATATATAAATCTAGCAATGGAAAATTCACTGAAACATATTCTTACAAATCGGTGATTTATGAGGTTTGCAAAGAGTCTATGTATGGAGAGTATACATGTACCTGTAAAGTAAAAAGCAGTGTTGACAATTTAGTATGAAATATCCAATATGCATTCTTTCTTGCCTCAAAACAAGGAACAAATCTAGCATGTTCCTGTAGCCAAATTTCAACCATGTCTTACATACATCTGCAATATTACATGTTTCTCCTCATACTCCATACCCTTAAAGGTAATACAAAATTTTGGGAAATTTTGAAAATTGGGTGGATAGCGAATCATTACAATTTTGATATATTTGGATGCTCCTGTGGATATATCATAGGCACTAAAAAAATTAGCCCCTAAAACACTTCTGTTTTTGAGAAAAATTTAATATAACAATTTACCGGTACTCCCTGTAAATTTTGATAAATTTCAAATAGCACCTACGGCCGTACAATGGTAGCTGCGACCATAAAAATCTCACAATATTTAGTTGTGATATATAATTTCAAAACGGGAATAGCTAATCGGTCGATTTTAGTCAAGAAACATTGTTTCATAGCTAAATTTATATCTTGACCTTGAGAGGGAGCTATACAACATAAAGAGTTTATTATTCATAATTTCATAACTTAAGATTTGATTTCAACCGGGACAACGATCACTGAATATTGTAGGAACGCATATGCTTCCAATATTTTAATTTGAACCAAATTCATGACCCCATACCAAAACTTTGTAATACCTTTAACCTAGAGAAAATGTGTAAGTGAATGTAAACTGCACACAACAAATGAAGTATGCATATTTACCGAGTTCTGTTTAATAAGATACAGAAATGTGACACGTATTGCACTTAATACATCATTATAATTTAATTTTCAAAGGTAAAGACCAGTTATGGTCATGCGATTGCATTGTGAAAGAAACGTTGTGGAATCTATCAGAAAAGGTTGATCATCTAGCATATAAGTATTGGTGTGCACTAATAGGTTCTGGAATCATCAAAATGATAAGAAATTTGACCCAGTCTTTGTAAAGTTACAAGCACTGTACACAGAAATATGTATATGGGACTATACGCACACATGCGTTAATCTCTCACAGACCATGGATAAACTAATTTATCAAATATATCAATTAGTAGGCGGATTCCCAGCAAATTTGTTTTCATCATGTATTAGTCAAAACATATTCTTTCACATGATTGGTAATAACAGCTTCCATTTCATTTTTTTTTTAATGGGGCATTTCCAATACTGGTCTTTACTTTAAAGCCGTGGTTGAGCACATCATATTTTTGTCAGAGAATGATTTAAGAGCTAAAGCAATGGTTAAAATCAATTTAAAACAATATTTCATAAGAGCTACTATCAAGTCCAAGCTAATGCCAGATTCACAATGCATTCAAACTGACATCTTACTCCCTCAACCCAGGAGATTAAATGGGTTCTTGATAACAGTATCCAGGGAACGAAAGAGAATACGTTCTTACGTTCTTACGTTCTTATCACCAGTATTCATTTAATGTCCCTTTAGTCAGCATACAATGTCCACATCCAAGGTGTCATTACATTTCATGGCTTGTGGTGTTTGATGATGATGATGAAGACTCTACTAACTTGCAACTGCTAGATCTTTGCCTTGAGGCTAAACAATGCAAATAAATGGAAGACAGAGATACAGAAAGAATTTAACGCTAAAAGTGGGTGAAAGTAATTTGGGGATGGGGAAAAAGAAAGGGGAAAATGAGAGGAAGAAACTAGTATTTTCAAATTTCTCTGTATCTGTAAACATATCTTTGGAATGGCGTCAATATCATTCAGCCTCTTGGATGGAAAGCAGACTATGTTTTTCTCACAGGTAAAGTTAATAAAATAAAAAAAACTGAGTTATATCAACAGTATTCTGATAAAGAAAATGCAGCATTGACCTAAGAAACATAGTACCAGTTGCAATTTAAGTGCACAATATTATCACAAATAGTTAAACAAAAAGAATACAGATTTTTGCTTCTAGACCAGCAATGGCGGACTAGATATATTGATGAAGATAGACAAATTAATCATGTATCAATGCATTACATCAAATTGCAACAGATCAGACGAGAAGATGACTGAATTCATTACAAGTACAGGTAGTTTGGGGGATTACATTTGAATTTCTGTAAAAAAAAATAAAAAATTTTAAAGTCTAAATTTCTGCTCAATTCATACTCTGGCTGACCTTGATAAAGATGTGTGTGGGTAGTATCTTTGAAACAAAGTCCTCTCTGAATTGCGGTGCATATGGAACCTTGAGCTTCAACTTTGGTAGTTTGACATAGCCAGGTACCAGAGGGTAAAGATTGTAGGTCAATGTCTGCTGGCCAGATGGCAAGATACGGAAGAAAATCTAGAAGTGACATAAGGAGAGAGCAAGAAAGAGAGAGAGCACAGATTTATTGTACAACACTTCTGAGCACCAAAAGAGAGCTTTTTCATAAACTATTAGCTGTGTCATATCCAAACTTTCATGCAAAATCAAGATTCATATTATGTATATTTACATCTATCAGAAACCTTTGGTTCAGATCTTTGTGACCTGAAAACATAAAACCATCCCTTAATTGCATACAGGCTTCGGCTGACAAAAAGAGGTACCATTACAGAACCCTGTGTTACTAACAGTGTCAGACTCTTACCTGCTCGTGGCCTGGGAACATAAAATCATCATTAGAGTCCATGCAGGCTCATACTGACTGAACAACAGAGGTACCATAGCAGAACCCTGTGGTACTCACCTGTTTGTGGCCTGAGAACATAAAATTGTCACTGGAGTCCATGCAGGCTCTTACTGACTGAACAACAGAGGTCCCATAACAGAACCCTGTGGTACTCACCTGTTTGTGGCCTGAGAACATGAACGCATCACTAGGTTCCATACAGGCTTCTACTGACTGAACAATAGAAGTCTTATTAGAGACCTGGTACTGGGCTAGGAGAGGAGCCCTGACTAGCCCATACGGTGGTAGATCTGAGGTGATGTAGATGGGGAGCTGTTGTAGTGTCACCTCAGGGAGCGGTAGTACAGTCTTTACAGCTGGTAGCTTTAGATCAGCTCTGGGTAGGAAACGAGTGATCACATGTTGGACTATTTCCATTTCTCACGTATATGAGCTCATACATCATGGATTCAAATCATACCGTGGAACACCTTAACAGTAATTTAAACTGATTTCTACAAGGGTTCATAAAGTAACTTACTTCATATTTTAAATATGTTTACATTCAGCATAACAACAGTTTTTTGTCATATATAAAATGAATTATCCAAACTTTCATCCAAACTGAGAGGTTTTAAAATTTATTATTTTCCAATTATTTTAAGTTATGGAAATATATACATTCACTCTGGGGAATACACAGCAACTGTAAGGAATGTTTTACAAACTATTTACATACAAGTGTGCTACATAGATATTAGAAATACACTGAAAAATACTCTGTCCAAGACTTGAACAGTGAATGTTATTAATGTT
>BEXV01003108.1:30955-43603 GCA_003118195.1 Hemicentrotus pulcherrimus | reverse complement strand
ATTACCAACTGAAACACGCCAAAACATCACTGAGCTTTTCAGTCGGTGATGTTTCAGCACAAGTGTAAACGGGTGCGCGAAACATCGCGATTTTAGGAAATGAGGTATTTGACAGTATAAATGCGCCTATTGTCTAATAATCATGTAATCATAAATAATAATCATCAAATGATTATTAGACCCTCTGGATGGTAGATGAAATGAGCATTAATTGGACAAACTGGTTATTAGACTAAATGAACAATACCGGTAGACCAAATGGGTAGTTAACAAAATGATTATTAGACGGTGTAGTACTGTGGATAGTAGACGGGCTGGGCGTAGTCCACATGAAAATAGACTAATTGAGTAGTAGACCAACTGGTTGTAGACCAAACAGCAATTCACTGTTTATGGTACATGTAGAAGCCTCCAAAAGGAGCTTTTGTGCTCCAAGTTGAGTTTGCACAAACCCTTGTCAGTTGTAATTCGTAACAGTGTCGGAACTCTGAGCTTTAAGACTCTATCCCTATAAAGTGCCGTTTTAGTACAATAATATGTATGCTGTCAATTTTAAAATTAAAGGTAAAGATCTGTTTTGGAAGCGCCACCTCTCAAAAAATGAAATGGAAGCTCTCATTACCGATCATGTGAAAGAATATGTTTTGACTAATACGTGATGATACAAATTTTGCCGAGAAACCGCCTACTAATGGATATATTTGGTAAGCTATTATATATATTTGGACCTGATAGATATCGTGCACGTGTCGCGTAGTCCCATATACATCTTTCTGTGTACAGTGCTTGTAACTTTACCAAGACTGGGCCTAATTTCTTATCATTTTGATGATTCCAGAACCTTGCAGTACACCAATACTTATATGCTAGATGATCAGCCTTTTCTGATCGATTCCACAACGTTTCTTTCACAATTCAATCGCATGACCATAACTGGTCTTTATCTTTAAAACAAAATTGAGAGAATATTTATAATTTCTGACATCAAAAAATCAGATTGTTTAAGTCGATGTCATTTGATTTTTTTAATACATGTACAATGTAAACTAATAAAATAAATAACCTCTTGCCAATCAATCACACCAATCATACACACCACTGCCAAATCTCACTTGGATCCTCTCTCCAAAATCTCCAACTAATATTACTAACCGAGACCTAAAACGACACACTTCACTCAGAGTAAGTCCAGTGCCAGTCTGCTCTGTTTTATTGTAAAGTATATAGCATGCTGTTTGAACATGTGCTTCATGCAAATTATATAAATCAAATTCATCATCAACCAATAGCAAAAATAGGATTTGAATATATATAACTGAATATTCATAAGTAAAAGTAGAAGAGTACCAATGATAGGTAATAAGTAGAAATATGTAAAGCATACACACAAGATTCATGAATAAAGAATGAGAAGAGAGTGAGAAGAGAGTGAGAAGAGAACAAAGGAACATACCAGGTGAAATGGCAATTTGGTATGTAGAGGAGATGAATGGAGGAAGGAATTGGATCAAGTGAATGAAGTGAAAGGAATATGTATAGAAAGAAGAGACTAGAGAAACAAATAGTAATACAAGTAGGGAATAATTATAATTTAAACTCTTACAACAATATAAAAACTGCTCTAGTAAATCAGGAAATACTTTTTTGTCATGACCTTAGTAATTCTGTAAAAAATAGTGCTATTGTAATCATTTTTGCTGAAGCGTTCAAATGCCAAGGAACTAACCTTTTAAAAGATTTGAGAAGATACAAATTAGTTTAATATTGCAGAGTACCATTTTATTGTGTATCAAAGAGAGGGAGAGAGAGAGAGAGAGAGAGAGAGAGAGAGAGAGAGACACACACACACACACACACACACGTACACATAAGTCTCTCTCTCTCTCTCTCTCTCTCTTTAAAAACCTTAAAAGTATTATTTGCAAGGTTTTAAATAAAGGACTGTAATTGAGGTATTGTGTGAGCTTCTCAAGTGAAATGGAAGTGGATACTTATCATATTAATCTACTAATTTCAAGTAACTGATCTTAAAGTGTTTCTAGGATGGAAGTGAATATTATTGCCTAGATACAATCACTCATTGTTCTGTCTGTTTTCTTTATATTTGGTGTAAATTTGAATATTTCACTCATTACTTTCTTTTAGTTATCTTGGTATCATCCCCCTTTGCATCAGCATTACAGAATGTAAGACAGTATTTAGATGGTATCGTTATTGAAAAATTTAAACATGAAACTTCTACATGGATTGGCATTCTTCAATAATTTACAGGTCTACTATCCTTCACTATTTTATTTCCAGAGTCTAGATTGAAACTCGACTTCAGGGTTTTTCATCAAATGTGTGACAAGTTGTGATGATCTTATACATTTTTCCTCAAAATAGATAAATAAACAATGTAGTATTTGTGAATTAAAATACCAGGCCTTTGTAAAATGTCTGGGATGTATTTTCCTTGAAGCCAAATTGAATTACCACTATGACTAAGCAACATTTTGACCCTTAAATTACTTAAACATCTTGTCAATCAATTCACCCCAAATTCCTTGACGAGGGAGGTATGCTGTGTGTGTGTCCCCCTATAAATAGGCCATATACATAGTTCTCTCGCATATAATCAATTTTCCTTGCCTTCCAGTCACCACGGTTTCTGCATTTTTCTTTCACCGTCTGTGAATGAGAGCAAAGCCCTTTTTTTTAATCCCTCATTTAGCAAGTGCATTAACACAGAAGATCTCATGTGCTAATGTACTGAGAAAATATCACCATGGCAACCGCAGAGCCGGGGCTTTTGTGATTTGCTGTGAGGCAAGGAACAGTGTGTGGCACGATTGCTAAGCGAGGGATTGATGGGGCTGGTGCGGACAACATGGATGATTGGATGGAATAGGCAAGATGTTTACACACTCGTTTAGCAGCTTCTGAACGGCTCAAACAGTGCCCTACCTCCGTGTATATGTGGGGGTGAGGGTTTACAGCAGTGAGTGTGTGTGGGTGCATGTGTGAGTGTGTGTGTGTGTGTGTGTGCACTGGATGGTGCTTTGCGATGTTGTGAAGGCTTCTCTCATTGCAACGAAAGGAAGTGGAGGACAGATCGTGCAATAGTTCTGTGCAAATGCAATTCAGTGTACTGTTACTGTGGTGAATCGGTCTCTGAAGAATCGGTGATTGCCATAATTGGTGGAAATCTTTCTTTTGTTGAGCCATTGGGAAGCATCAGATGTGATTGTTTTTGATGATTTTGAAGATTAAGGATACTATCTTGTCTGTATTTGTGACTTTATTTTTACAGATGGGGAAATCACATAGTAAGTAGAGCCTAGTATAGACCCTACTTGGGTTAATGTCAAGAAAATTGCATTGTTGTCATTTGCATGGATAGTATTAGTATTATTTGGGCACACTTTACTTGCGACAACTAAATAGTTTGATTAAACATTTTTCTAGTGCCCCCCCCCCCATAAAATTCAAAGGTGGCTATTTCTAATTTAATACCAGTGATTTACAAATATTACAGAAATTAAATGATTTTCCTTTTTTTTTTCTTCTTCTAATTCTGCCCCAAAGGTTTTTGCTCATTAGGTCTACGCCACTGCTAATCAGTTTAATTTATAAATGCAAATATGTTCTTTTTCGCACTGGGGGTATACACAAAGCACATGACAAGGCATTGTTGCAGACTTACATACAGAGGCAATTTACCTGTACACGATGAGTATAATAACTATTAGCACATAGCTTGATCAATCAATGGCGGAGATGTAATATGGTAGTTGTTGAGCATATGAGAGATCCTGTTGTCTGGGCTATCATTGAACAGCACTTTGGAATAAAAGATTTATGATATAAAGCATTCTGAAACTCTGGTTGACCAAGAGTTCATTTTACTTCAGTCAAATTATATTTGCTTTACTTCTATTTTGTTAAAGTGTTTATACTTTATAGTGTACATCTAGGCTTTATGTACATGTACATTTATGCCTGCACTTTAATTTAGTGAACTATATTGAAGAGATTCAAGACAAAGAAATAAATATTATGAGAAATATTACATGTCATCACTATTCAAACCATCACTGCAAGTTCATGTATATCATGGTGAGGTGCAATAACTAATTCTTTACATTTTGTCGGCACTTTATGGCCCACTTTTTTTTCTATTGCATTAGTTAACAATGCTGCTTGACACCAGGAATTTTAAAGTGAAAGAAATTATAATCTTTAAAAAGTGAAATCTTAGTGAAATTGTATTTAGTAACTACCCGGTAATACCATTTTTTGAGGTACAATATGGTAATTCCATTTTTATTGTGTTAGCCTTTACATTTGGATGTAAATATTTCTTGATTTGTCTTGAAAAAGTAATGCTCAAGCTTTAGTCTCAACAAAGGAAGTTAACCGACAACAAAAAAAGATTTGCAAATTGGCAATAAATTTTCATATTTGTTTCCTGTTTATGTTACTCAATACTGCGCTTTGTTTCCCTAAAAGTACTGTACATTTCATCTTTAATACAGATCCCTGTGAACTGCATTGCTGAGACGGAGCATTATCGCCATGGGGACAGGAGCAAGCAGCGCTTCCTCCCGCTCTCCCTCCCCCGAGTTTGCCCAGAACCACCGCAATTCCATGCGCGGCCAGCACTTGGACGCGGACGAAAACCGCAAGAACTCGCTGGCCATTTCGGTGGAGAGGGAACGGTGGAAAGGACAGAACGTTATTTGTAACGATGTGGCCCCTGTCGTTATCAGTAAGGACTGTTTCGAGGAGTACCAGTGCCTGTTCCTTACGGAGAAGCAGATGGCCGTTGTCGGTGCCATCAAGAACGGGATGCCAGAACACAACTTGATACAGGTAAAGAAAGAAACGGGTATACTTCATTAATTAAAGGGAACCGGTATCTTTGTCTCAGATTCTGAAACAAAATTCTGGATTCAGCTCATGATGCAATGATAATTATAAACCTTTAGGTCAGTCAGGAACCCCATGACTTTTACAAGCTGATCGCCTGTCTAATTATCAAGAAATTTATGATTGGAATTACACATTTTGAAAACCGTTCGCCTGACGGTTTTCATAACACTACAGTCTATTGGGAAAAACGAGTATGGTAAAACCGGTCACTCAAAGATTTTTACTTTTTTGAGGCACTTCTTGATCATTTTGAAGCACGATTTGTTTAGGGCTTCAATACACAGACACTGGTAACATAAAGGACCATGTATCTCAGATTTAACATTGTTAAGCGATACCTTTAAGGTTTTTAAGATTTTCATCGCCCATTTACTAGTGAATTTTCTCATTCACATCAGAGTTTGATACTAAACATCTGAACAAATTATTTGTGTACAGCTAAAATGCATAAAATCAACCTATCTTCACCCTCTCTGTTTTTTCTAATGGATAAGGAGTATGAAGAAAACAATATATAAACTGTGCATATGGAACCCAAGTTGGACTTTGGTTTATTTAATCCAAATGGAATGTACTAACATACACAATGAAATACTGTATGCTGATTGGTACCATTTACTAGTTGGTCCATCCATTTGGTTCTTGTAAGCAATGGATTAATTTCATATAGGAGGAAGTCCTTGAATATTTGTTGTTGACATGCCATTGGTCTTATGCTAATGTAGTGGTAGGATTAGGATCAGGATTAGGATCAGGCTTAGGCTTGAGGTGTGGCTGAAGGTGAGGCTTATAAATGGTGTATGGTCCTTGGTCTATTAATGGAAAAATTTATATTTTTTGGCAATCGTGTGGACTGTGGACATAAAATGATATACCGAATTTCAATTTTCAAGCTTCAGGATAATATCCACTTCTATCCTGATCCTGAAAATAGCAGGTTATTTGGCAAACTCAAGCTGATGAAGACAGGCTTATTGAGAAAGAATAGAGTAGGATTTAAAAACTCTAATATAGTTGTGAGTTGTGATACATGTTTGTACACTGGATGGCATTGAAAGGAGTATCTTTATTTGTATTGAATTTCAATCACAATATTATATTTTTGCAATGATTTAATTATTTCAATAGAGTCGCTTCTTTAATTGAAAGGAACTAAACTTATCTTCATGATTGTATTGGTAAGAGCTAAGAAGAGAAACGATTTCGCAGACTTTCTTCTTTTCTATCAAAGCTTATTAGCTCTTGAGATTTTTTACTTTCAGTTGTGTATGTGGGAGTTAAAAAGAGGAGTATGTGTAGTTTTCTCCAAAAATAACCTTTTTTCAATAGAAGCAGAAAAATCTGACAAACCAAACAAAAAGAGTTTGAGCAAAATCGGATATCTAATAAGAAAGTTATGATTTTTTTAATGACATTAAAAAAAAAAAAAATACAAATTGGCAACTCACTCATAAGTCTGTGTCGTTATTGCCTCACTATCCACTTATCCATTAATTGTTTTCTTTAAATAGATAATATAAATTTCCAATTTTCCCCCTAAAAATTGTATTTCTTCACACCAGCATCCAAGTTATATTGATTGTAATATGTTATTGTGTGTATGAACTAATATAGTGTAATTTTTTCCAGTCAAATCATAAAAAATGTGAATTTTGATAAAAATATTAATCAATGATTATGAATATACAATATTCAGAAAATGGAATAAGTTCTTTAACTTTCATAAAAGATTTTGTTAAATGTCATGCACTCAATATGATACGATATAACCTGGGCATAGGCAAGGGGAAATAAAAGGAAAATTAATGGGATGAAAAATATACAGTATAAAGCAATTGATAAATAGTGAGGCAATGACGTCACAAACTGATAACCAAATTAGCAATTTGTGTAGTGATTTCCTAAGTTCCATAGTTTGGCATACTTAAAAAAAATATTTATTACTTCCTTATAATATCCTAATTCACTCAAAAGTTTGTGGCTCTGTTTCTCTTGTTTTTCTGCAAATGATCTATCAAAAGCAAATTATTTTTGGAGTGGACTTAGCCTTTAATGTTTGACAGCATCCCATCAAAAACTAAAATGATGTCAATATTTGTGTGAGTCTTTGTAGATTTAATTGGCCTAATGAGACTATTTAATTCCAAATTAATCTCCTGTGTACTGTTAACAAGCATTGTATTGTGAGGCGAGATGGTGATGTAATGTGCGAGCGGCCGTCAACTAGAAAGTGAACAGCAATCAAAATGCTAAATAGGCCCATATAAACGAATTGTTAGTTTGTAACATTGAAACAACATTGCATTTTCTAACTAGATAAGGAGTCATGAAGTCCATGTGCAAATTTTGGAAGCAAAAGATTTGAAATTGGAATGAAATGCATGAAAAACAGTATTACTCAACTTTTATCAGGGGTCATTTTTAATAAGCAAATTAGTGCTTTTCACGATCCTGCCACTATTATTCATATGTGCTATTGATTTGTCAATTTTTTTTAAAAGTGGAAATAGATTGAATTCAATTCAATTTAATTGAATTGGAAGGCTGTATGTGCAAGATATTTGTTTGCTCCATCCATGATTTCCAATATTTGAAAGTCTAATTTTTAAGGATCGAGGCGACATTATAGTGCTCTGCGTCAGAATTATCCTTCTGCCTTAATGGCTCTTCGCACTGCAATCTCAGCATATTGCAATGTACAGAGACACACAATCCCATAATGTTTTGTGCGAGTACTCTCTTCTTGTGCATTGATGGTATTGGAAACTTCAAATTTATATGCTAGGCATGCAGGTAATTGGACCAGGCACATAAATATTGTAATTCCTCTCATTTCTGTCATTTTGTTTAATATTCCACTTTGGTAGGAATAACTACACCGGGGCTCAGTCACTATGAACATGATGGACAAAGAAAGCGGACAAAATATACAGTTCCTCAGGTAGACAAAGGAACATCCCTTCACTGCTATTATGTACAAATGTGTAGAACAGGTGAATATGCATGTGACACCTGTTCTACACATTTTTACTTAATTATTGGCAGTGAAGGGATGTTCCTTTGTCTTCCTGAGGAACTGTATATTTTGTCCGCTTTCTTTGTCCGTCATGTTCATCGTGAGTATTGCTTGATATTGTTATTCGTCATAAAAACAATCAAATGGAAATCAAACTTCATCAATCTGTTCATGTGAGCTCCCTTACTTTCATTCAAACCATGTTGGAATGATCTTGAATGTTATATTTCCCTTCCAAGTCTCAAAGGTACATGTACTTTATAGAGATATAGAGAGAAAGAGAGAGAGAGAGAGAGAGAGAGAGAGAGAGAGAGAGTGAAAAGAAATAGAGAGTGAGATCGAGAGACAGACAATAGATAGATAGATCATTATAGAAATAGAAAGTGAATGTGCGTGTGTGTGTGTGTGTGTGTTTGTAAGAGAGAGAGAGAGAGAGAGAGAGTGAGAGAGGGAGAGAGAGAGAGAGAGAGAGGGCGAGGGAGATAATAAGAAATGAACTATCAGAGAAAGAGAAAGATTTGTATGTGGCTGTCAATCAGCCTTTCCTATTAAGTGAGACAGTTTTGCTTAGTGAAGTATGCTCGCATGTCTGATTATTTTCTTAATACTTTCATGTGACAACCATGAGAATGAGATGCATTATTCCATCTTGCGGTTTTCTGCTGCGTTTGATCAGAGTCATTAAACTCATTCCCGGTTCGTCATGACCTATAAGAGGACAGTTTGCCTGCTCGCGTGGATTAGAGTATGGTACACAAGACATCTTCCACACTGTACTTTGTACATCAAATAAAAGAAGTAGAAATATGATATAATTTGATTTTTCATGGGCCATTTTTGTAATGAACGGTAATCAAATTTAATGCACAAATCTTTGTTAATTGCCTCGTTACAAATTACTTCATTCACCTGTTACAAATAATTGTATTTCATAAGTCAGAATGCGAATTGCATACATTACATGTTGTAAGGTATGACAAGCCATAATGTTTGTCCCACCTAGCAACAAATAATGTACGCAATTTCCATTCTGCTCATTGTAATACAATTATTATTGCTATTATTACTATCTATATTATATTATTAATGTTGTTACCTACACAAGTATAATAAATTCAGTCATTAAATGAAGGAAGTTGCTTTAAAAACAAGTAAGCTCGATTTAAAATAATCAAATTTATTTCAAAGATGGTCCTTGAGATATAAGGCTAATCTTTTTGCATTTCCCTTTTTGAAAACATGCCAATACAATGACTAAGTGTCAATCACAAGCCTACAAAATCATGTGATTTTTTAAGCTCATATCAAAAAGTGTTGGGTTGGGTTGATACAAGAGTTTTATAGATATGATGTACATGTAGTTTTTTTCCAGAAAGTGTCTGGTAAACTGGAGTCCACACTGGTGATAAAAGCATTGTATTTCACAAACGCTTCACCTGACCCATTGGAAATTTGGGCTTGATTATTTACAAAAGTTTGTGTGACTCGACAACCCAACCTGATGCGAAAATGTGATGGGACAAAGTAAGCCCCTTGAAAGATCTTCACATGTTCAATTCATGTGAATACAAGTATTTTACAGCAGACACTCAACCGATGAATCAGGCAGGCTTATAAATCATGTACCCAAGCACTCGTTGAACATATTTTGTGTGCGGGTTATGTATCAAGTGTTTAGGTGTCTCCTTTCTTGGAATTTTAGGAAGTAGGCTACTTTATGTGCTTGATTTAATTAATAAAACCCAATAAAAGCAGTCACATACCATATCAATCAAGCCTTCTTTAGGGAGCCAGAAGAGCATAAAATTTGAGTTCTGGTAATGATGGAAAATGAATTCTCACACAATCCAACAAAACTTTCAATGTTCAAGATTACAAATAAATGTCATGTGCCAAACAATTTTGGTAGAAAATGTATAGGGGCTGAGAAATGAAAGTAGGCCCGACACCATGTGCTTACTTAAACACAGGTCATTACATTGAAGATGATTTCCAGCAAGTTTTTGTGAAGTTGTATTTTATTTTTCTAGCTGGCTCAAACAATCAATCTACAGGATAAACAATCCAGTATGAATTATAGCCATGTTCTCTCAGCATACGATGCCCATACCAGAGCTCGAGATTAGCGTTAACTCATAATGTTTTAACACAAAGTTAACACCCTTCTAGATCTGAATGGACAAAGTAAATAATGAGATGTGGAATTATTCAAATAAACAATAGTTTGCGAACAAAAGTTTGAATGCTAGACAGCGTTTGTCACACATTTGTGAGAATAAGGTTCTTTTTTATTTCAGTATTGTATTATTTCATGATCTGTATTGATTAGGGTACTAACACCTGAGTCACACCTCCAAACTGACACAAAACCCCCGGATTTATCTTAGCTTTTAAAATTGTCTAAGTTGAATTTGATTAAGTCGACTTTGGTAATTAAACAATAATTTATTATGTTTTCTGTTAAAGGAATAGGGTATCTTTGCCTCAGATTCTATAAAAAAAATCCTAGATTTAGCTCATATGCTGCAATATAACTCTCTACAGTCTATTGGGGAAAATGAGTAGGGTAAAACCGGTCACTCAAAGATTTTTACTATTTTGAGGCACGTCATGATCATTTTGAAGTACAATTTTTAAGGGCTTCAATATTACTCCATATCATAGATGCTGATAACTTCTAGGGCCATGCATCTCTGATTTGTAAATCTTTTATTCTATTTCTGACTTTTCTGTGTATTTAGGAAAAGTATTTCATGGTTGCCGACCAATTCAAAGACATCGATGAGCTCAACACGACACTGAAGTATGGAGCACCAAACTTTCGGAAAGCTCATGGGGGCTACCCCGTTTACGGCATGGGCCAACCTACCTCTGAGGGCCTGAAGAGAGCTATGGAGTATCTGGAACATGAAAAGTATTCGGTAGGTGCAACCAGGCTCTAAATTTTGCGAGCAAGTGAAGCGAGTGAGAAAGAAAAGAGAGAAAGAAAAGTGAGAAAGAAAAGAGAAAAAGAAAAGAGACTAAAGAAAAGTGAGAAAGAAAAGTGAGAAAGAAAAGAGAAATGAAAATAAAATGAATTAAACAAAGAATTAAAGTCCTTGACTACTCCTTGATGTATGCCGAGTCGTCTGACTCTCATTGCAGTCAGGCCAGGAGGTTGCTCTGTAATGTTGCCATGGCAACAGCAGCGATGGCTGATTACCTTTAGTGTGCTAATGGCTGTCACTGTGATTTCTTCCTTGATCTGCACATTCACAGACGCGTATTAACTTGCCTACCGTGAAAGGAATTAAGTGTCACATTCTTCATTATGCTGATCCAGTTACCTTTTTTTTCAGATATGACGAGGCAAAATTGAGGCAATTTCTTTATGATGATGTGAAGTGTAATAACGCTTCACATTTTTTTAACACAAGGCTCGGTGAATATGTGCAAGTCCTTAGTTGCATGCAGTTGCCAGTAATATTAACACATTTAGAAGGGTGGCCCATTTTTTTTTGTAGCGGAATACTGTGCCATATGTGAACAAACCTTAACTGGCAATTCATTGTACACTGTACATTTTGGGTGTACAATGTCGGTGGTGTCCATAGTCAGAGATATTAATGATCGTTTAATAGTAGAGCCTCTAAAATGACCTGGTCTGGCACCTATTTTGCACACTTACATGTTTTTTTTCCACAAAATATATGACCTCTTTGCATTAGATCAGGTACAAATGATTGAGCTCTATACAGATAAATATAACCCTATTTTGCACTTACACTGTAGTGAGTACATATTCTTAATAGTAGAATTTCCCTCTTTTCATAAAAACAGAAATGAACACACTTCTTTTCATGACATGTTCTTGGATATCGTGAAAATATGCTCCTTTTTTTGTTTAATTTCTTGCTCTTTCAATGAAAAACCCTCGTTTTTATAATTAAATCTACAAAAATTTCAATGTTTACAAATTCCCCCCCCCAATTTTTTTTATTTTTTATAAATGCTAAAATTCAACCCTTTACATGTATGTGTTCTGGTGTCAATGAGAAGTGATACCACTCAGGCCTAGGGGCCTGTATTCTTGCTGAAGTTTACACATTGCAGTCGAATGGGCTATTTTTATAATGCAATCAAATCTAATACAATCAAATCTAATACAAATGTCTTTGTAAAGTGCCTTGATACAATTTTTTTTCTTTTTCATTTGTTACAAAACAATGTATTTGGTATTTTGTGGTCACATACAATGAACGACTAAATTATTCATACCTAGCTTAATACCAAGTTTTGTCATTTTTTTAAGTACATGTACGTGAGATATTGAATTGTTTCCTGAGAATGTGACGTATTGAAGCTTACATCTAAAAGCATTCAACAAAGCCATAAATCTGTCCACCTCTCATGCTTGAGATACAAAAAACACTGACAAACATCAAATTTACAAGGAGCATTAACAATTCAGTTGTTAACTCTATTATAGGTACATTTTTAATTTTAGAAATAAAAGATTTGTTACTCTTGGAAATGGTAAAAGATTATCATGAGGTACATTTCTTTTATATTATGAAATGTCTGTTTCTGCAGAGTGACTTTTTAATTGCTTGTTTGGGGGATAGACATACAGCGTGTCCACACACAAAACAATTTATCGCGAAACTCTATAAAGAATCATCGTATAAAGAATCATCGTATAAATTTCAGAGTGTCCACACACAAGAAACGTCGTCTAA
>BEXV01003108.1:3361-17105 GCA_003118195.1 Hemicentrotus pulcherrimus | reverse complement strand
GATGTGGCTGAACCTAAGAAGACCATTGAGTTTGATACAGTGTCCACACTACATGAGATGTATGAGGACCAAATCAAGCTGACGCCGCAGCTTCATTATTACCATATCGTGGGAGGATTTCAATGCAGTGGACCTCTTGAAAAGGTTGGAAACTAAACCTCCAAAATGTATTGTAACTGAAGGAACCTGAATTGATTCTTGACAAGAAAAGAAGGTTGAGTCCTTCGAAAGGTGAAAAATAGTCTGAAAGCTTTTTCATCCTTTTAATCCATAAATACAACACCTTTACCTTCTTTGTTCTTTAAAACCACCCTAGTGCGAAAAAGTGTGAGGTTTTGTTTTAAAAGGAATTAATGTATTTGTTCATTCTTTTATGTACTGAATATTTAAAAAAAGGTAAAGATTATGATATTAAATAAAGCTTTCAGACAGATTTAATACTCCTCCTACAGATACTGAAATGGCATATAATTGATATTATCATAATCCCTGGCTTATAAGCTTTCCATTGATGTATAATTGATCTATTCCATTTTTCAGTTACGATAGGGTCTTTAATGACAGAGTTCTTAAGTTATAAGGATAAGTAAGAAATGTTAAGTGCCGTGCTTGTCATGATTTCTCTGTCTGATTGATATAGACGATCAACAGGATTGTTACTGTGGTGAAGGATTTGGACGACATCTTCACCGACGAGGATGGACCAGCTCTTCTCTTTAACTGCCATACCGGAAAAGAGCAGACAACAGTTGCCATGGCAATAGCTGGCCTTATCATTTGGCACAAGAAGGTAAAAACATCACAGAGGGACAGAAGAGGGGATTAGGGATGGGAGAGGGGGATGGGAGAGCGGTGGGGTTGGATTATTTTGTTGCAGCACCATAGCCACAAATATATATTTTGTGGTTGAAGATGAGATGAAAATCCCAACCCTTTCTTTTAAAAGTTGACATTTGCCTACATTGTTATGCAAGGAATTAGTTTCAGGATGAGAGGCGAAAGGGCCTCTAATGCTGTAGAAAAGCTTAGGAGTTGAACGTCTTTCTGGTTCTGAGCGGGCAAAATGTCCTGATCCCAGAAGTACAATACTTTGGATAACCTCTAAAGTAATTCTTTTATGTTGAATTTATTCTATGAGCAAGTAATATTTGATTCTTATTGTTTTTATATATAATAGATATTAAACTATGCAATGTAAATATTTTACTATAAATTATATTCAATTCTGTTTCTGCCTAAGTGGAATTGCTCTTTTAAAGATTTTGACGATGAGGGTGATAACGATGATGATGATAATTGGAAAAAAAGTCAAATACTGACAATGACTAGCTTTTTATTATGTCTTAAAACATATTAAGTATTTGGAGAAAAACGATCAAACTTGTTTTTAATGAGGGTGTACAAATGTATTGCTGATTCACCACATAGCCTTAACATTTCTAATAAAAGTGTCTATGAATGTATTATCGAGATTTGTATTGCTATTGTTTTTCAGGGCTTTCCCATCGGGACCAAATTAGGCGAGCAAGAAAGGATAAGTGTGCCCCAAGCTGAATACACCAAAGGAGAATTCTCGGTGAGTAATTGCTCCACCCTCGTCACGTGGAACTCATTATTTTCTCTTCTACAAGAAACAAAACACTTCTTAAAGCCACATAGTAGTCATGCAATGTCCATGTGTATTGCATCATTATTCGCTGACCCCAGATTTGGTTGAATTACCAATAAATGTGTGCATAGGTCTGTAAAGCAGCGAAACCGTTGTCCCACCAGAAAATACTACAGCTCGCATTCATATCTTGAGGATGAGGGAAATTTTATCATGATGATAATTCTTTCTGGCAGTAGCAGGTTCAGAGCACAGTGCATTGCATTAGACCTTTGGGTTGTAAAAGTGAAGATCACTCTTGGTGATTGACAATGCCGCTTTATTGGGTAAACACCCGAGTGGTGTCAAATTCCCCATGAAAATTAACCACTACTATGAGGTTTTATGACTTGTTCAGACATAACATAGAAAAATGCCCGCAAACATATCATCCATTTTACTTTTTGAATAAATGGCCAGAGGCAAAACAAAGAAAGATTTAAAGAATCTTAATGGTGTCAAATTCCCTGTGGGAGCCTATTACTGTGATGTTTTTAAGACTTGATAAAGAATCTTAATCATGAGAGAATCCTGATATACAGTGTTTGATGTGTGAGTTATGCCAAAACTCCTTGGTACCTTTATGATGTGTATTCTGTTTGTGTGTTGTTGATTAATTGTTTTGATTGCTATTTTTCATGTAGGCTGTGCGCAAACTGGTGATGAGGTTGCCCCATGGTACCCAGGTCAAACGAGAGGTTGACCTCATGCTCGACAAGTGCTCCGAGACCATGACCCCAATGCACTTTCACCTTCGAGAGGTCATATTCTCAATGTTCAATAAGGTATGTGGAATTAATTTTTAGTGAATCCCTGTTTGTAATTTATGCAAATAATATGCACGAGCATCCATTCAGGCTTTTTCTAAATCCTTTAATGAAAGTTCAAGATTACGTGTAGGTGTATATCATCTTAGAAAAAGTTTGCTTTTACCCATAAAAAAATTGATATGAAAGACATATTGACAATGTTTTCATTTTTTATATATTCCATTGTTTTTCATTGATTTACTGATGTAATGTAAAATTCATGTCAAATTAAGCCATATGGCTATCATTAATAATAGTCTTGTTTCTACTCAAACTTTCAGATTATCTTTCATTGTACATCTAGCATTGAAGTCACTACCTTGTCACCATTTTCTCTCATCTGGACAATGTTCATAGTCCCTTTACAGGGTTAAAATAACAGAAATGATTGACTATATATTATTCATACCAATGAATAACAGAAATGATGATTTTGTGATTGATATTTTACCAAATGAAGATGGCCAAGGTCGAGAAGGTCAAATGCTTTTTGCCTTGAGTGATTGACTGTATATTATTTATACCAATGAACAACAGAAATGATGATTTTGTGATTGATATTTTACCAGAAGAAGACGGCCAAGGTCGAGAAGGTCAAATGCTTTTTGCCTTGAGTGATTGACTGTATATTATTTATACCAATGAACAACAGAAATGATGATTTTGTGATTGATATTTTACCAGAAGAAGACGGCCAAGGTCGAGTTGGTCAACTGCTTTTCGACTTGAGTGATTGACTATATATTATTTATACCAATGGAACACAGAAATGATTATTTTATGATTGATATTTTACCAGATGAAGACGGCCAATGGGGAGGAGGTCAACTGCTTATACCAGCAGAGCCTTGATAACCTGGAGCGTTACATCTACCTGATCATGTTCAACGCATACCTCCATATGCAGAGGGCGACTAACTGGGAAATGCCCTTCCAACATTGGATGAAAACGGTCAGTTTACAGCATTTTCTTATTAATCGAACAGTCCTATGAACTTGTTATATATGCAACATGAACAATCTCCCTCTGCCACATTGTATTCATAATGGGATAGGTATGTATACTAAAGGCCTCAAGAGCGTTACACTGTTTCCACAAGTGTTAACAGGGTTGTCATGGAGCTAATCAAGACCTGAAACGGGTAATAATGCCAAGCCATGGCGCTGCATAAAGAAGTCCTTGCATCTATTTTTGTGTGCAGAGAAAGCAACCATAGTGTTGATTAATCAGTAGATCCTCACCCCTTCAATGCCATGGACTGCAAATTCTGCTCAAGAATTGGAATATTATAAAATACATATGGACTAAGGTTATTTTATCTTCCTACGAACAGTATTCCAGTTGGATATATTTAAAGATCTATTGTCTATAAAGACCATATTTGCTGTTTCCTTTGGCCAGTGGTTTCTCATTGAACCAGTACTAATGAAACCCATACAAACAAGTAGAATGCACCTCCCTTTAAGCTTTTCATGACAAAATCCATCCCCTCCCTCATCCCCCTCTCCCCCCGGTGGGGTCACTCAATGTGACTTCCGGACCGCATGACCGTTACCAAAATCGCGGAAAAAGGGGTCAATTTCAAGCAATGTCTGCGGACAAAATACTCCTCGAAATAAAGAAAATAGGGGTGTACAGATGTCTTCGAAATTGATAAATAGGGGTCAGGAAAAGGGAAAAGATTGAACCGGTAAGAAAAATTCTCGGAGCCGAGTCTTGTCCTTGAAATATGGTAAAATAGGCGTAAATTTGCGAAAGTGTCCCCACAATCTTATAAATAGGGGTATTCCAAAGGACGATTTTGTCCTTGTTATGACGTAACAAAGAGGGTTAAATTTCACAAAATGTCCTTGAAATTGACCGAAAAAAGGGGGTTTAACAATATGAGAATGAAACAATAAACTGAACTTGAACTTAAGCATTTGAAAGGTCATATGTGAAAAATATGTTAACCTGATTGGCAATGTTAGGGATTGCATGAGTACCCCTTCTAATAGTGGTGCTTATACAGATATATCACAGGAGTTTTTATACAACTCACTCTTACATGTAGATCCTAATCAAATGGTTGGTCAAACACAGTCACGTATGATATATTTACTCAGAATATCACATGTTTTACTCTAAAAAAGCATGCAATAGTTTCCAACTCTATCCAAGTTTTTATAAGTGAGCGAGTACGCGATGCTCAGCAGTGAGTGCAGAGGTTAATGCTTGTGTTGTTTCTGTCTTTTTCAGGTTGGATACAAAGTCGGTGCTTATGACATCCTCGACAATCTGACTTTTGGTGAATTGGACATTGAATCCCGCTTCAGCATCAGCTCCATGTGTGATCGATGGTGTCGAGACGTCACCCCTAAAACGATCATTCGAGGGTTCCTCATTTGAATTATTCTCAATGCAATTGACTTGGGTTTGGTATATAAAAAACATTTGCCAAGTTGTGCTGACGTAATTTGCAAAAGCCAACTTTTCTTTATTCTCTGAGCGCTAGATGCGTTTTTGATGATTTCTGCATTGCTTTTTGTACCTGGTAAGCTGCAGGTCGTACTTCGCTCCTCTTTTGAGCAGATTGCCTGAAGATTAGTTCAGCAAATATATTTATTGATTTTATAGTTAAAGAAAAGAGAGTTAATTACTGTGGGTATGTGAGTGTCATCTTTTAGGATGATACAACGTTCACAGACAGACAATAGAGGGCGCATCACATGCATTGGACTATGAGTTCCATCGTGGATTGAATGGGTGATCAAGGGATGGCAGTATTGTTGCCATAGAAACAGTGCCAAAATGAATACTGCCCTCTTTGTCATTGTCTGGTTTAATGGACACCTGTGGTACTTTTGCTTGCTCTTTGTCGCTGTATATGCCAACAATGATTAGAGGCAAGAGAATGCTTCTAAGCTTTCTGTTGTACTCTTTTTTTTTTAGCTCTTGTTCTGCCACGTTTTTTTTAAATATTGTGTTCTGCATCTGTTAAAATGTTTTTTCATTATGAATAAAGGCAAAAGAACACTTTATAGCTTTTAATTCCAGGGATGTGAGAGTTTCGCGTTTCCGCGATTTCCCGCGTTTTTAGATCGCCCCGTCGCGTTTTTATTTTCTCCATTGAAAAATCCGCGTTTTGATTGCCCAAGACAACTTATTACTTTAAGGGTCTGCGAATGCGAGACTAATACAAAATCAAAAGCGCGTGCGCGCCTGCTTCAAAGATAGTACAGCGCCTGCATCGAGTATTGCTAGCTCAGCGCGCCGCGTGCGCCGGGCGTACCGTGCATTTCGATCGCTATACTATCTACGGTACGGTGTTTGCATTGATTCACATGTCTTCGTGCGGTGTGCTATTGATTTTTGTTACGATATTTCAATCAGAATCGGCGTTCTCTTTTGGAAATATTTATTACTTTCAAAGAAAATCTGTGAAATGAGACAACATGGCAACTCGAGATCGGAATTTTATTGAGCGAGGAACGAAATTGGACTCGGAATCATTGGAGGAAGATAAGGGGGATCCACTGGTTAAAATCTCCTCGTTTTTTAGTTTGCTGCACTCACATCCCTGTAATTCACATGTTTTAGCTTTAAATTAGAAATGCTCCTTTATTGCAATTTTTCATTTTGCAATGAAACCTCTGTAACATCCATAATGTAATATTATTTCCTGTGAACATTCCGTCACATATTATTGCAAAAATATTCCATTTTCCCATGAAAACGATTAACTGATAAAAAAGAGCTCAAAAAGAATCAACAAAAATGAATCCATCAAAAGAGTTACTTTAAAGGGTCACATCATCAACCTACAATGTACATAATTTTTTCTCTCTCTCTTTTGAGACTTTTTTCTTAACATCACGATCTTGTTAGCCTGAAAATATTGACTCTGACATGAGAAGTAATTATTCTCTTGAGACTACTCATTATGAACATTCTATTTGGGTAGGAAAGGTTCAGTGAATCTTCACATGTAATGGATAAATACCATACACACACATATGCTACTTGTAATGCTTGCCATGCACAATGTATTTGCAAAGCCACATGTCTTTGTAAAATCAACCTAGTGTATGTTTGACAACATATTGTTTTTTCCTGGCCACCTTCTCGCGTAAAAAAATAGTTTTTATTGCTTATTGCTCTTTGCTTGCAAAGCAAACATACTGTACATCAACTGCACAATGCTTGAAAGGGATCAACAGGTTCTCTCTATTTTCACATGTGCAATTATTGATTCAAATAGAAAACAGAAATTATGATAACAAGTTGAACTTGGGAGAAGTTAGAGAGAGAGAGAGAGGGGGAGAGAGCGAGAGAGAAAGAAAGAGAAAGAGGAAGAGAAAAAGAGGGGGAAGGGGGGGGGAGGAGATTGATAGGAGGGCATTTCATTTAGTCTTTTCTGAGTCATAGTCATCTGTCTGTATCTTTTGTTGTGGTATTTTGTTAGCCTCATTATGATGTAAATGACTTGTACATACCAAAGAGTAAATTATTGTTCTATATCACATGATGTTACTACTGCCACTGTTACTATTCGCCGAATTGATATTGTACAAAATAAGTTGCAGCTCTTTTAAGGTCACAGCACACGTAATGACTCAACTTTAATTGGAGTTTCGATCGGGATCGAGATAGGACTGGAACTTGCCCCTCCCCCCTAGTACCGGTAGGTTTCAGTAGTATTTCATGTAACAGCTTTGAATTGCAATCAGGAAAAGAGTTGACATTTGTAAAATTCCATATCGTATCCTATTTCAATTTCATTTGAAATGCAATTAGAGTCGGTTGTGATGTGTGTGGTGGCCTTTATGCACCCCTACCTAGAGAAGGTCGGAGCTAATTTTGTTCTCTTTCAAGACCATCACGGGTATACTTTTGGATCAAAGTGGGTGCTATTTGAAGGTTCTACGTTTCATTTGTATATTTTTTTTGTTGTAAATCCATCATCAGCTCTTGCCTCTGAAAGAAATTAATTTTACGAGTATTCAGGAACATGAATTATATTTTGTCTAAACAAGGAACCAACATTGAATATGGTTCCTGTGTGAAAGAAGCGGCTTATTTTTTTCTCTTTTGAAAATCAAGCAAATTAAAATATATTTTCCATTTTAAAGGTGGATGTTTTGAAAAGATTTTGGTTTGAGGGTAAAAGACCTTCTGAAACTATCTCTTAACATGTATCATTATTTTTTACTTGGTACAGCTACATACATGTATATCTATAAGATGCATACAGTATATGCATCTCCTTGTATATAAATCATGTATATGAAAACAAAGTAAATTATACCAAAAATAAAGTGTATTATCAGATATTTAGAAGCAATCTGTGATTGTATATGACTCAGAATATTTTATTGTGAATGTAATTTTCACACTTATGCTTTGTGAATTTTTTTAGTATCATAGGAGCACATTTTTATTAAAGTGAATTGGTCACTTTGAAGTTTGAACCAGAAGAGTACATACATGTATTGCATACCAAATTTGTAGAAAATGAGTGCCTTTATTACACAATGTGGGTATTTAGAGAAAGAAAAAACGATCAATTCTGGGATTAGATCTGCAGATTTAACGGTGTAGATGATATATTTTGTAAATGTATTTTTGCTTTTATTGTATAATTTGTGTTAATGTATGTGAAGTTTTGATGAGTATGGACTCGTGGACCAGACAGTGTTTTTACTGAAAATGGCATAAGCATGGTTCAAAGAAACATATGTAAATAAATACAAAATACCTGTCTACACTGGCCGTTGGATGGCCTCAATAGATGATTTTGACTATATAGATCCACCGTCGTTATTGGTACTTTGTAACTTACGGATATAAAAACCATTATTTTTTGACAATTTGGTAGTTACTTTGGTGCAGTAGGATACGTATTCAGTAATTTAATTGGTGGTATTTTTGTGTATTCTATATGTATGCATTGAGATTGCTTTTTTTGAATATTTTCAATGTCTATTTATAGTTCCATTACATGTACAGTTCCAATACATGTACAGTTCTATAGAAAATCTGCATTTCGCTACATGTGCACTTAGCTGTGACAGATATATAATAATTATTTTATGATAATTATTTTATATGATCATACTTTCAATGCCCAAGTAAGTACAAAACTATGAGCAGTAATATTCCTGAGAATACATTGAGCAAGATAGTTGAAGCAGTTCTAAACTTGCATCCAAAATGTCTCAGTGATGACGATGTCATCCTCATGTGATCTTGATTGCAGTTTGGGCATATTATTATAGAATGTCAAGAGAACTTCAGAGCTGCAGTTTACGCGTTTCGGAGGGTCATCTCGTGAATAAGAAATAGTTGTAATAATTTTGAAACGTTTGTTGTGTCTGAAAAAGACTAGTAATGTATTCATTCCAAATCATCAACTCAAAAAGGTTCTTGCCCTGTAGAAAATTGAAGACACAATCTGGTTACTATTTCTAATGAATAATTCATTCAAACTGATAAGTGATATTAATTTAATATATATTTGAAAGAGGATCATCTGTTGAGATGTCGGGAGAATGATTGTTGCGTATGAACTTTATTTCCCTTTAAATACCATACAACTTGGCATAATATACACCCATATTTGTGACAACTCCCTGTATATAGCAGCATCGTGGTCTAGTAGATATGTCTATGGACTGTGTATCACATGGTTCAAGGTTCAGTCCCACCGTGGCACTAATGTCATTCCCCAAGGCATTAATCTACATTTGCCACTCTCCACCCAGGTGCTAAATGGGTACCCGGTAGGATGCAGACGTTAATGTGTTTTGATCGCCATGTGTGAGCTTGTAAAATGTTTCCTGGCCGAAATACTCCTCAGGTAGCATAGCATGTGCTCTATCATGCGTAGATCAGCGAGTGAACCCAATGACCGGGGAAGTAATACTTACAGTGTATTAAAAGCCCTTAGAACTGTAGTCATACACACTGTACAAATGTGATTATTATTAATATTTATATTCAGACTGTACATTTTGAATGTTTATGTTCATTTTTTCTGATGTGAAAATGTATACCGTATTTTATGTGTCGGTTTAAACTCTTCAGCATTTTGTCTGTTCAGAGCCAGAAGGGGCGTCAGCTATGTGTTAAAGAATGTATTAACTTAATGCCCTTCTGGCTCCAAACAGACTATTTATTTGCTGTATTAATTTATGCTAGTAGAGAACTTATGTAGCAATAGTAATTGGTAGAAGACTTGAGCCCACCGCACACTTCATGATCGCTTTGTGATTTTATTTTTGAAGAAATGGCAAATTTATATTAAAGATAGGAAATCTAAAATTACATCAATTCATCATCTAAATAATGATATGAATACTAAAGACCAGAATTTTAACCAGAATTTTAGTGCTTTGAGATTTTCTAGTCAGAATAAAAGCTGAATCGGCTTCAAATTGTAGACTCCTTGAACTCCTTGTCTGACGTCACTCAGTTTCTGAGCCGATTTGGCTTTTCCTCTTTCAAGGAAGCATGATATCTCTTGAAATTTAGATTTCAAAATAATACGCCGACTATTCAGATCCTCGGTCATTAAAGACCGTCAATACTACTGGGCCAGAAGGGATTAGATCACACAGCGAGGTCACTGACAGGTGGCTATCTTATTAACTCAGCTCTCAACTAACATAAGAAAAAGAGGATCATGGGGGACCAACATGCACCAATCTGGGAAGTTTTCTATATAGAGGGAGCAAGTAGGACAGTGGGGCTTTAAGATTTCTATATGATTGAATGTCTGTATCAAATGCTTTTGCAAATTCTTCCGAAATTGGATCGTAATCGGTTCGTAGTTTGATTGTATTAGTATCGTATTGTGTGCGGTGGGCTTTACCTGCCATTCATTCTCCTGCAGGCAGGAAAAGATTCATAGGTGGTGAACTGCTTACTTGTGTGTAATTTTAGACAAAAATGAATGTGGACATGTTTTTTTTTAAAGATAATATATATTAAAGCATAGTTTTAGACTTGAGAAGCATTAGAAAAGTGCAGTGACGTGTATTAACCTGGGAAGGTATTCTGAAAACTGTGTTATCTTTTCTGTTTAATAGGGGGATACAGTATACTTGTAATGTTATTTGTAATGCGAATTGGAACGTCATTGGTTTGATATGCGGACAAAGCCACCTGTATATTCACAGGAGAGGATCGTGCAAACATGAATAAGATGTACGTATTTAATTCCTGCAATTTCAATTAGTAATGATAATTAACTCTAAATCTCCTTCCCATAAAAGATATTTAAGAGTTTTCCTAAAATGGCTCCTGGCTTTGTAATAAAGAACACCCTCTTGACAATGATCTAGCTCCATGTTGTTGGGCAGGGAAGCATGGGGTATGGTCCTTTGGCCTCTAGCACTTGCTAGTAAGAAGATTCCGAGATCGAGGGAAAAAACAACAACTAGTATTTGCCAAATAATTCCTTTCTTTGAAAAGTCCAGTTTTTACATGCCATTACATTTTGCTAAAAAGCTTCTGCAAGTAATAATTTTTAAATGTTGTAATTTTTTTCATGAATTTTTGTTCTACGTTCAACAAATTGTGGGAGTGCATCAAAATGAGTCAATTTAAATTTTGATGGCTTAGTGTTGGTGACGGGTGTGTAAACTTTGCAGGTATTTGAGGGTTTACTCACAATAAATGCTTTTTATGCTAATATACATATATGAAAGGGGAAAAAAATCAAACACATCTGTCACAGCAAGCAGTTGTTATAAAGACACATTTGCACAAACTAGGGTAATTGAAAATTGCAACGCAATCCTAGGATTAAATGGTGTCATTCATTTCAGAATCTACTGTATTCAATCTTTGTTTTCAAATTATTAAAAACAAAATTCATGACATGTTAGAATGAATAAAGTAAAACGTAAAGTAGATTAAACTAATGAAAATAATTATTACTTTCAATACTCAAGATATTACTACCCTTACAAGCACTTATTCATTTTGTTTTGTTGTTAGCTGATCCGTCCATTTAATTTGCTTTTTTACCTTTTTAGCTTTTATAATTGATTTTTTTTTCAGTCGGTGTGCTATATTGTTGTTTTTTTATTTCATTTTAGCAAATCGTTGTCAATGCGATCATTTAGAGTGCCAATTCATTTTTTTTTAAATTGTCATTTTCATTTTAGTGAATACTTATTTTCATTTTAGTGAATACTTGGTTGTTTATTGTGTATAATTTGCATGTACACTAATGCACATGTTTATTAATGTTAATGATTTTGTCAAAACATAGCTTTTGATATTTTCATTGTGTTTGGTAGACATTTCTCTGTTTGTGTCTTTCTCTTAAGAATGTAAAGATTGATGGTGAAAATATTGTAAGAAAAGTCTGTATTAAAAGGCATTATTTTCAATAACTGTTGAACATGAAGTACACGTTCAAATGAAAATTTAAACTATGATCAACGACACTGGTAGAACTATGATATTTTTTTTTATAGGAATTGTTTCTCAAGTTTAAAAGCAAAGTGTATAAATATGAATAATACCAATTGAAATTTGGGGTGTCTAAAGGATTTTAGTCCAAAGTATAGTATGGTAAGAAAGAAAATTTAAAAATATCAAAGTGATGCTAGCTGTTTATAAGAAGCTATATTTGAGGACAAATACTGCTATTTGTTTATCCATTAATTTGCCAAAAGTCACAATGAACAAAATTTACTGGATCATTTTTATTCTAATGTACTGTATCAAAATGTTTCTGTTTTACATTTAAAAACACATTTATGCACAATTAAACCACTTTTTACATGTATCTTTCATTTTACAACTTTCAAATGTTATACCCAATATCTATATGTAAGTTTTAAACTTGTAGGCATACAATGGAATAATAATAAAATGCATATCTATTTAATAGTTATTATCCAATGTGTGGTTACCATGGCATATATTTTGTCAATTTTCAGTAGCTTTTGAACATAGAAAATGTATGTTTCATTCAACAAAAGGCGGCAAAAAGGATGCATAAATCACTGCATCACTAATTTTGAGCACTCTACAGTATTAGGATCATTTAATCAACATTCTATGAGGGAAAATGATCATTTAAATCGTCAAATTTTCAACACTCAACATTTTGCTTTGAAAAAGTGACAGAGAAAGGTTTTTCATTACGTGTACCTCTATTTGTGAAAGTGTCAAGTATTATGCCGTTATACAACTCCTCCTAGATCTTAGTTAAATGATTTGTCAAGCGTGAGTCACTGGTAATCCATTCAACGAGACTATCCCATATGTTTTTTCATGCAAAAGCGTGCAATAATTTCCATACTATCTAAGCGATGTGCAGCTTATACAAATACTATGTGTGGGCCTATAGCACTTCGAGTTAATGAGAACAAAGGTAACTGCGCTTAACTCTGTGTGCACGCTAAAGTAAGCCCATTAAACATAAGATTTATTTGTCAGCAATATTGACAGGAAAAAATCCCTATTACATCATATAACAAGGATCTAGGAGATTTGATGTATATAAATGATCCATGTTTTCTTTAGTTCATTACACAATGCATCTGCTCTCATTGTGTCTGTATATATGCATCTATGAATGCAGCAATTAACGATTAATGCATACAACCTCTAATTGAGTGCGGCTAGATCGCAAATAATGAGCTCATTCGCATGCACCATTTGTATATTGCAGACCCCAGCAATATGTCTAAATTCAATGCATATTTTTCGAACAAATATTTTGCCCAAGATTTTTTATGTACTATAGAGGTACTCCTGATATTGTTCATATTTATATTTTAAATGTGATGTTAATTTAGTCTGAAACCTTTATTCTCTGTGATTCATCATGTCTTGAAAATTTGTACACCAGACTCTTTGACGGTTACTGACCAAATATATTTAAGTCTTTGTATGAGAAACAATGCTTTTCTTTTCGTCTTTTCATGTTGTTGAGAATGTTGTGAGATTTGAGGGAAAATGAAACCTGTCCATGCACCTAGTTCAAATAACTGTATAAAGTAAATGTTAACAATGATAAAAAGAACAGGCAGAAAAGATTAAAAGTTTTTGTTTGTGTGTGTGCAAGAGAGAGAGAGGGAGAGAGGGGGGGGGGAGGGGACTAGAATCACAATTGAGAGCATAAGAGAGAGAGAAAGGGAGAGAAAGAGAGAGAGAGGGAATATAAAGAAACCCTCCAAATAAAGATAATTACATAAATTATTACAAATTACAAAGTGAATCTATTTTGTCATTTCAATAATTTATTAAGTAAATTTTCTTTTTCACATGTGTATACAAACCATA
>BEXV01003107.1:29004-39429 GCA_003118195.1 Hemicentrotus pulcherrimus | reverse complement strand
TGTACATGTACATGTAAGGCAACACAAAGGCTTTCGTCATCCTAGCAGGTCCCCATTTCTCTCCTGTGTATAAAGTGGCAAATGTAGATTAATGCCTTGCCATAAGACATAAAAGCCATGTCAGAGATCGAACTCACGACCTTTGAATTTCAAATCAAGTGCTTGGGCTACAATGTATGACACCTCTTTACATACAATGTACATGTACATGTACATGTAGCATTAATAGTTAAATAATTGTTGACATCTCCCTCTCATTTTTAATGGGTACACATAATATACATGTACACTGTACTGCCTCTAGGCACAAGAGCATGCACTAGAGAAACACCTTTCAGATTTCTGAACATACAGGCAGTGTGAACAGAGCAGCTTGGTTGAATATATTGAATTAACATCTCTCTCTGGAGAGTGTTCTCTGTTAGATGTGATAAGGGGGAGCAGGAAGGGGCAGTGAGCCTGGGGTTTCCAGGGGGTCAAATTATGCAGGGCCATTCCGTCCCAGATAAATGATACAGTTATTTCTTTGTATTTAAAGATCCTGTAGGTTGCTTAGAAGGGTCATAAACTTGACCAAGCTGACAAATGACAGTTGGGACTAATACCTACATGTACATGTACGAACATTGTACATGTAAAATATAGATATAGAGTATGCAAGAATATTAATCTTCTTGATAATGCTACTGATTCTTATAGATTAAATGAAGTACAAGAGGAAAATATTGGCATCACAGTTTGATGGAAACTGATGGAAACCCCTCATTTCGATGGGGACCCACCCCTACACAAAAACAACACATGTTCATTACTTATGGTCTAGTCTAGACGTCAATTAAAGCTGAGCTTTAAATACTTTGATACATTCGTCTTTGGATGAGTGAAATTTGGAACAATTTCAAACCATTAGTTACATGTAGGTGCTGGCTTAAATATAGATGTACATGTACATGTACTTGTACATGTTCATGTACAGTTACATTATGAATACAATGTATGTGGAAAAGAAACGAATCACACATCATAAAAAATGAACGAGCAACCAAAACAAATATTTGAATGTAACTCTGTGTTTATCTTTGTTATAAAAGTACATCAACATTTTTTAATAGTGATAACAGCCGCCCCCTAAACTTTGAGACCTGTAGCTATAGTATTAGTACCTAGGCCATCATGTACACTGTATGCTTAACACAACAATATATCATTGCAAAAAACATGTACTGTATGGGTGAAATTAATCAGAGAGTGACATGCATTTACAATGTTCAATGTAGGATGGCTGTTAAAGGGACTGGGTAACATTGTTCAGATGAGAGATAGTGGTTCTCAGGTAGTGACTTCGATGCTAGATGTACACTTAAAGATAATCTGAAAATTTGAGTGAAAACGGACCATTATTCATGGTACAAATTGGGAAAAACTGATCTGATCGATTCCTTAATTCTCCCAACTAGGTCTAGAGCTAGATCTATAGAACAATTTAATTACATTTTAGGTGAATGGAAATCTCACAAAGCAATAAAATAGCTCTGCATTCCATTCCAGACATTTAAGTGTTGACAGNACATGTACTGTATGGGTGAAATTAATCAGAGAGTGACATGCATTTACAATGTTCAATGTACATGTAGTATGGCTGAAGCTGAATAGCACAGAAAACGTTAGTGGAAAAAAATAGTGTGAGTCATGTGGATTAAAAGGGATTTGGCTGGCATTAAATCCACTCAGTCGTGGAAAATGTGAAGGAATAATTTGCCCCTCGCTCTGAGGTCATGACTGATGTTCATCTCATCAATGTAAAATGGCTTTGATTCATATTTACCCATGGGGGTATTGTGATGATGATTGGGGAGGAGAAAGGAGAGATTGGACATGTGATTGGACGTTAGATTATACAACAGATGAGGATAGTGAGAAAGATGGAAAGATAAGGCCGGTCACACTCATAGATTAAAGATTTTATTCCATCTTCTTCTTCCTCTGTTGAGTGAACATTGGGCATCAGGAATTATAAACAGCACCAAGCCACACGTTTTGAAACGTAATCTTTTTTTTTATAATAGTACAATCGATAGTAACCACCTGTCTACAAAGACCACATTTTTTTTGTTAACCTTGAAAATGTTTTCTAATTGAAACATGTACAAAAGGAACCTGTACATAAAGACCACCTTCCTATGAAGACCACTGTTCTTGACCCCCATGGGTGGTCTTATAGACAGGTTTCACTGTATTTTATGCAGAAATGTGACAAAATTACTAACATTACTCTTTTCACACTACTGTACCGTATCGTTCATGTTCTGAAATGTCATTTTACAGAAACCATTTGGCAAGCAGAACCAAATTATATGAATATTATATAAACTGGCTGTCTACATTGTATATTTGACAAATACCAGCAATAACGCAATTTGGGCGTGATTTTGCCTGATCGTAGAGGTTTACACTTTAGGCTTATTTACACAGCCTGAAACCATTTTTAATAATCATCAGTCTTTTGTTACTGCCATTTACACTACTGGAAATAACGTTGGTGTTTGCTCATTGTGATATTTTGGTGAGTAGTGCACATGCCTGACTCGCACTGCTCTGCATGCCATCGCACAGAAGGCAGGAGAGTCACATGACCCAAAACCGTAATCTTTTACCGATGTTTCGTGAGCAGGCATATTGACACTGCAAAAATCAGTGAAATATCTGCCAGCATAAAAAAATATAGAGGTGGATTTTGTTGTTGTTGCCGGTAGTTGCTTAGCAACTCTCAACGAAAAACAGGAATGTGAGAAAGTTGATGATTTTTGCTCCCAGTGTAAATGCAGCTCTGGCTCTTTTTGTTCAGCACTTTTGAGGAGGAGAGAAATTTATTATGCAAGTGTTTCATGGCACAGCCCTCTAAATGATTAATTATCTGCTGGACCATAATGGCTTTAAGCCATGTAATTTTGCATAGAGTTTATTTCCTCCCGCCTATCAGCAGATGTACAGTGTAGCAATTAAGATTAATTTTTTCTTGTGAAAGTATCGGTTTCAAAGAGAGAGATTAATGCATTTATTGTTAAATATGGGAATTAGATTCGTTGTTTATAAATCTGACAACATTTGAGAAATGGTTTCAGTTTCGGTTTTGCGCCCTTCACCTGCCTCTGCACTTGACACTTTAATGTAGTGTCAGTTTCATCTCTTTCTTTCATAATTTGTTTAGTTTTAAATATGTACCAAGCGAGAAGTGTAATTGATGCACACCATTGAAGTTGTCCAAGAAGGGCTGTCTATGTTTATTTTGATAAAGTGTTCTGTATACCTGTCAGAAATATATACTTGGTAATAATAATTATAATAAATAAAGATGATTTTAAAAGGCATTACACAATACAAGGTGCCTACAATCAACAGATTAAATGAAGTAGCCTGTCTGTTTATCAAGATATTAATGATTGGAACAAATTTTGGAAACCGTTCACCGAACCGTTTTCATAACACTACAGTCTATTGGGGAAAACAAGTATGGTACCACCGGTCACTCAAAGATTTTTACTTTTTTGAGGCACTTCTTGATCATTTTGAAGCACGTTTTTTTCTTAGGGCTTCAATATTACACAATATCACAGACACAGTAGGACCGTGTATCACAGATTAAACATTGTTAAACGATCCCTTTAATACGAAATACACAAAAACATCAAATTTACAAGGGTACGAAAAATGTAATTGTTTAAACTCTACATGTTGCTTACAACTTCTAAATATAAAACAAGAGAAAAAAAAACACAATCTGAAATGCATGTTTATACCCTTCTGACATGGGCACAACATAACAAAAGATAGCTATTTTTACTCAAAAGAAAGAGCAATTTTATCATGTAAATGGCAAGGAAGTGAATTTGCTACACAAGGATCAAGCTGACAACAGTCAGCTATTTGTTTTCAATGCTGGTTTGCAAAAATGACAATAAACAAGAAATATGACTTACATGTATATGAGCATTTTTCTTGGCTGGGAATGGGATAAAGCTTCCATTCATCTGCCAAGAAATGAACATCAATTGGCAATCAAAGCTTTTGTTTGGATGACATCTGAGCTGCATGGTCAGTGCAAGAAAGTGCTATAAACACTCACTTTTTGTGAACATGAATTCCATGCATCATCATCATTACCATTTCAATTAACCTGGATAAAAAAAAATCATTTTAATTTAAATTATCAGGGCCCTTTAATATGAAAAGGGTCAGAGAGTTTGCATGGAGTAAAAAGACACCGCAATATCCAGATGTCCTTTTTAAAAATTTTTTCAAATATTTAATATTGTGCCCTCTCTCTTTCATAATCTAGTATATCATTGCCCGATGTAATCATTCCCTGGTTTGTGTAACAATTTCCAAATGCTTTCATCTTGGGATGACGTGCTTGTTGGTTACCACCATATTGCATTATCCCCCATAATTGGATTATTGTCTATTTGTTATTATGATTGGATCAATTCCAGACTTTCATCTAGGTCACACGAATAACAAGAATGCAAACTTTTTCAATCAATGTTGATTAGGGATTGTGTCAGAATAATACAGTATTTTTTGAATATTCATTCCACACACATTGTTATCATATTACACAGTTAACATCCATCTGGCTATAACATGATTTAATGTGTACATACATGTACATGTAATAGGCAATTTAAGCCTTGCTCACACATGCTTTTATCTGGGGAGGGAAGTTGGGTCGGTCGGTAAAGCATCTGCCTGTCGAACCAAAAATAGTGGGTTCGAATCCAACCTAGTTGGATGACTGGAGCCAGAGTGTGAATGTGTGTTGACGTGCCCCTCCCTGTTTAGACACAGGCCATGTTACAGTGGAAAACATTGTCCCTCTGATAGGACAATAAATGGAGGCCCTATGTAGATAAGAGTCACCACCTTTACACATTAAGAACCCACTGCGCTATTCTTATACGAGTCCGGGGAAATCCTGGTGTAGTGGTCAACCTGGTGTAATAATAAAGATGATCATAACAATAAAACAACCGGAAAAGAAAATCTTGACAATTTACAAGAATATTATGCACTTTACAATTTGTATCTGTCAACTTAAAGAAAGTACAGCATTTGGTGTTCATTTACACTTCAAATGTTTTATAAATTGCAAGGGTGTTTTTTGTTTAAAGCGGTTTACATGTACATGTAAATGTATACCAGTCACGAGTCATCTGTGAAGGAGGCCATACCGTACCAGTATCACTTTCATTCTCCACCTTAAATTTCGACCCACATTAATTTTATGATCCATCAAAAGCTATAGGCCTGTCTTCACTATCTCGAGATTGCCAAATATCCAGCTATTTGAACTATCCCGATCGCAAACTATCTAGCTAATTTGCATCTTCATCAGACCGAAGTAGCAATTAGAAGGATATTTGGTCAGGGTTGTCATCCCAAGATATCTTGAGATAGTTTGCAAACTATCCAGCTATTTGTCCTGTGCGTCCTCACTAGACCGAAGATTCGCAATATGCGCTAACGCTGAGCAAAATATCTCAAGCTAATTTCTCAAGGTCGAGTTTCAAGTTTCAAGGTCGAATCTCAAGATAGTGAAGACGCAGTTTGTTACTTTGGGATTATTTCCCAAATCAGAAATAGCGGGCTATTTGGCAATCTCGAGATAATGAAGACGCGCCTGATGTTGCAATAATATAGCCAAGGATGTTTATAAAGAACACAGTAAATCAATGCCAACTCAACTCCATGAACTCATCATTTTCTTTTTTTCTTTTTTCTTTTTTCTTTTTCTTTTGTTTTTCCATTACAGTACAGCACAGTTCTTGGTCTGATGTTGCTTCTAGAAATTGGAGGAGGAGTTGCTATCTATTTCTACAGAAATCAAGTAAGTACATTTACCAGTTAAACATGTTGAGGGGCTCCAAAATCCACAAGGCTTTGCTTATTCTCGACTGACCTGTATTAAATTATATCATAGCACCTATCGTTATACCGTTATGTCAACTTTGCTTCTGGTAGTCTTTTTAATTTCAAGAAAATATATTGTCTAATTTCCAGGTGCACTGTTACTGCATTTCTTGCTCAAATTTTCATAAATGTTCCTTTAGTTGATGGAGATGAGTATGGAATGATATACCAGTACAATCATGCAAGAAATCAGTCTTATTTCGTTCGGGGATACACTTTGTTCTGCTGAGACGATGTCTGGATTTATTGAGAAGAGAGCATCAAAAGACCAAATACATGGACTTTTCTATCTATGAATGTGAGGAATGCACATATTTGGTTTGATTTTAGGCTTGAATTATCCGTTTCTTCAAGGGCATCTTACACTTGCATATATGCTGTTTTACCTTCCTTTCCACCGTTTACATGTACATGTCGTTAGGTGAAGAATTCATTACACGATATTCGATTTGAAATGTCCGGAGCAGAGCCCATATGAAATTGAACATTTATGTATGCATGAATTTTAAATTATGCATGTGTATAGACGAGGTGACATCATACACACACTGTGCCAATGTGACTGCCATGTGTAGGCCTGTTCGTTTAAAAAATATACTTGTCATTGTTAAGACTTTTGACAAAATGGAATTGATTTAGAAGGGAAAAAAGGAAAGAACAGAGAGAGGGAGAATTCTAAAGAAGGAGGGATGAGAAGAAAATGGAAATAGGATGTTATGAAGGATGATGAGATAATGATTATAGAATACAGAAGAGGAAAATCTCAGGGCATAAAAATTGAAGCTTAAAAATCGAAAAATAGCAGAAAAGATATGAATTGTTTGCAGAAGGGATCAAGAGTGCTACTGATTTATTTCCAAAAGAAGTCAGAAGAGAGGAAAATCTGGCAACTCACCAGTTACAAATTTATGGGAAACAATCTTAATTCATTAATTAATGCGATAAAAGTGAACCTGGACAGATTCAGAGCAAAAGTTCAGTGTTGGCCTTGCCAGTATTATAGAATCCTACTTTTGGAGCAAAGTCAAAAATACCCTCTGACTTTTAATAGCATGCACACCTTTGCAGGAAGTTGAAACGTAGTTTCCCAATTTTCAGGAAGTTTGATATTGCCCCAGTCCTGTAAAGGAGTGTGAGTGAGCTGAAAGGGGCAATTTGAGTTCTCCCCTGCCTTCTCGAATAAATCCATTTTTAGATTTGTGGGAAATATGTATTGTAGATTGTGAGATATGCATCTTGCATGTGCCTCACCTTGCATTCAAACTACCTGAATTCTTTGTATAGATATGTGATAATCATACACATGTACATGTAGCTACAGTGTATACGATAAGTAAATTATTCCCCCTGATCGTGTAAAGAAAGGTTCTACATGTCTAGTGAAATGCATGTTTGAGCATTGTTTGGAACAAAAACTTGGGTCAGCCTCCTCCTCAAATCTGTGTCTACCATACAAAAATTGTATACCGGTAACTTATTGGGGCTTATTTTACACACTTATGATTGGCCAACTTTTTTGTCATGCGACCTCATCAAAACACATTTCTCCATTTGGCATTTCTTCATAGAAATTTTGTTTCTGGTTGAAACCAAGCTGATACGCTAGTGCCGTTTAGTAAGGCATTGTTCCTCATTACCAAGTTCTTAGGAGAGGATTTAAAGTCATTGGTTCCCCTGGTTGCTTACTTAATAATACAAGCATACATGCTTTCCTAGCAGTCAGGTAAAACACAAACAAACATAACAAACAAACAGGTTTGGTTATGCTGCTATCACATTCATCAACTGACATCATGCTGATTGAGATGCTAGTGTTATTGAGAGTGATGGTAACGGTCGGATGTACGTCAACTGCTATTAACGGACATTGCACTAAGCCTCTCTCTCATTGTTCGGGGGACCTTACGTAATTGTGAACTACAGTATTATCAAGACACAGCATAGTGTGGTTTGGATAATAAGCTCATTGCCTGTACCTTAATTGTTTTAAAACCCCTGAAGGCTACTAGCCATCAATGTTGGCAAGTGTGTGTGTGTGTGTATGTGGGGAGGGGGGGNGGGGGGGGGGAGTTACCTCTCCCATCTGTACCCTCTCCCATCTGTACCCTCTTTTTTGCCAAATCTGTATACCTGTAGATGTAAAGTAAAGGGGTTTGGTTGAAGTACACTGTACAGTAAGTTTGTTTTGTGCTTCTTACTTTCTTTCATAGTTTTATTCATGTGTAGTCAGCAACATGCTGATCTGTATTTCTGTAGGATTAGTCCTCTATTGACACAGTCTTCAAAAAACGTAGTACTGGTCTATACATGTAGGTCCATGAAGTAGTGTATAATTGTTTACAAATCTCCACAATGCCATTTTATAGCAAAGGAAATTGACTCACAGGTAGGCAGAAGAAAGTCCAGTCTTTATAATGAGTAAAGAATTAAGAATAACCTTGCTCCCACATGACTAAAATTGTCCTCAGCAAAGTACATGTGTCATGTGACCATGTAAATCCTTTGTGGGGTTCAATAAAAACTAAAGCTACATGTAGATGCAGCCCAGCTAAGATTACATGAAGATTTTTGATTATTGCTAATTGAGATTTGAATCATGATGCAAATCTCGCTTCCACCCGTAGTCTGTACACCTCTGCTTTCATGCTACACGGTCGTGTGACATGCTGAAGGAAAAGAAAAAAAGAAAAATAACCCCAACTCAATAATTACTTTGTACAAAAAGTATGAGTATTACATGTACATGTCATACAATATGTACATGTACAATGTACATGTACCTATTGTTCCTATTCTCTTTCTGTAGAGCTGTCAAAACCTTGTCAAAAGTGGCTTAGTGGCATGTAATGAAGTCTTGCCAGCGCCATGACGATATTGTAAAGCTTTAATCCCCCATTTTAGCAGAGCTCAACCTTCTCTTTTTTATACTGGTAATCATTTGAAACCAGAGTATGCCGCGTTAAAGCCGTAGTAGAGATATGTTGATCACATGAAATGTCAAGGTAGAACTATCGAAATTGATAATCATGACTTTGACTTGTCACTCCTGATCACATTACCTGAAAAGTGAGATATGGATGGGGCGAAGGTCGAAGAATAATTAATGAACCTAGCTTTCAGAAGCCTCTTTCATGCACAGAAAACCTCTTTCACACACAAAAACCTACTGCAAGAGGAAAGGGACATTCGTAGATAGATAGAAAGAAATAACAAACATACACGAAACAACATTTTGACAGTTTGTCGCCAGAAGGGCGTCAACTCATACATGTACATGCCTTAATACATACTAAAGTAAACACCCTTCTGGCTCCGAGCAGACAATTTACACCAAACATACATTTTGTATTTACAATATACATGTACCGGTAGGTCTACATGTATTTGTCAAATAGCAAATAGATGGAAAAATCAGAATGAAATAGCTAGACTGCTTAACCAAAAAAAAACGCACATATTCACATGTAAATTACTTGAAATGGAAGGTACTGTACAAGCATGAAATTCACTCATCGCTATGCTTCTATTTTTCTATTGCATGTTTTCCCTTTAATTCTTTACTTTCTATTTTAGGTGCTTTTTCTTCTGATGTGTGAACAAGGCTGAAGTAGAAAATAGATCAATATGGGGATTGGGCCTATTGGGGGAGAGACTATTTTAAAGTGATCTCATATTTCAAACATTCATAAACTTGTCTACTATACATGTAGGTTTGATTAATTTCATACATTTTCGCCATTCTGTAGTTATCTTATGAACTGTTTATCAAATGAACTCAGTGCAGTATTGGGGTTGGATAGCCCTTAAAACATCTTTACATTTTGCTTCATCATTGTATCATTTACACTGCAGAAACGTTCTAGTATCCTATTACAACAAAAGGCCTCCCATTGAAAATAAATATATTCAGGATTGGAAAGAAGATCAAGGGCACTGAGGAAATTTGTTATAAAGCCTCAACCTATCGTCCTAACATCCCACCAATCTCTTTCAGGACATAACAGATATACATTTTACAGTATGGTGACGTAGATTGTTATTGAGACTTTCAAACAAACAAAATTGAACTTTTGACAACACAGGTTTAGAAATTGTTAATGAACATGGGGAGAGTGTGTACCCAGGTGGATATACTGTACATGTACATTATCTGTTGACTGACTGTTCATTAGACCTACAGGAATGGTACATGTGTCAATATTGTATCTTCTGTTCTTTACTTCAGCTAATTACACCATCTTACAAAGCCTTGATTATCCTTTGAAGCGTAAGTTTGTATGTATTGTTAAATGGATTTGTACATGTAATTCATGAACTATTCAGCCATTGGCTTTTATAGCCTTAAATTGTAGTAAGCCAGTTATGAATAATTGAATGAATGAATGAATGAATAATTGAATAAATGAATAAATATATAAATGAAATGATTAATGAATAAATAAATAAATTAAAGTAACT
>BEXV01003104.1:2877-14448 GCA_003118195.1 Hemicentrotus pulcherrimus | reverse complement strand
GGTTATTGAAATTAAAAAGATAGGATTGGAAAGGGGAGAGAAAAAAAGAGAGGGAAGCTTTTAGTTTTTTTTAAAATTTTTTTTTTTTATACTGTTATCCACATTATATATATTTTTAAAAAGGATAAAACAGAGAAAGGAAATCAATATAAAAAAGAAAGGTGTTGGTGATTATAGTCAGTTCTTGACTGATTGCCATTACAACAAAAACAACAACAACAACATCAAAATGTACATCATGTATGAACAATTTCTTTGCCCCTCTGTACAGTAGCTCATTTGCCACGCATGCAATTCTGTACAAAACAGTAGGCACCAATAGGCGGAAGGATTGCATTGTGCTTTGCAAAATTACCCAGTTTCGGGTCTGGTTATTAAACTCTATTACAACCCTTGACCCAACGGTATAGATAAATCTCACACTTGGAACAGTTAAATAATCTTGAAGAATTTGATATTTTGTCCAAAGATAAATGCAAGGTGGCACAGGAAGATTTTTCTTTTGTGGCATTCAATGAGTTAATATCAACATTGTCATGTGATCCGAAATTGTGGTCAAGACCTTGTGGGCTAATCAATTCAAACCTTAAATCAGAAATATTAATATTTTACAAGGTTTTAACTTAAGGTATTTAGTACTTTTCTAGCCAAAATCAAATTCGGTTATTTCTTAACTCTAGATATCGAAAACAGTTATTGTTAATTGTGACTTTTGGCTGTAATTAGTTTCGAACCAGTATTTAAACAACCATCCTGATGAAAGTCTCTTTAATATATTGCTTACCACAGTGCGTGCAGGGACCTCTATGCCTGAATCAAGAGGTAGTGGTTCTAGGAGATGAAGATCGTAGTACTGCTTACGATTGGCTCTGTCACATCGGTATAGCTGATTGAGGCCTTCCTTGGCCTAGTGGAGTTTGGGAGAAAACAGAACAAAATTTACTCGTTACAAAATAGTACTCAAACTATAAAAATATCTGAAAGAAATCACCGTGATTCCATTATTCATAATTTACAGTCATGTGAGCGAGGATTGTCATCATAGCATTAAAGACTCGAAGAAGAAGAAAAAGATGAAGAAGAAGAAGAAGAAGAAGAAGATGAAGAAGAAGAAGAAAAAGAAAAAGAGGAAGGAAAAGAAGGAGGAGGAGGAGGAAGTGGAGGAGGAGGAGAAGGAGGAGGAGGAGGAGGAGAAGGAGAAGGAGAAGGAGAAGGAGAAGGAGAAGAAGAAGAAGGAGAATAAGAATAAGAATGAGAATGAGAATGAGGAGATTGAGAAGAAGGAGAACGAGAAGGAGAAGGAGGAGAAGGAGAAGGAGGAGAAGGAGAAGGAAAATGAGAAGGAGGAGAAGGAGAAGGAAAATGAGAAGAAGGATAAGGACGAGGAGAAGGAGGAGAAGGAGAAGGAGAAGGAAAATGAGGATAAGGAGGAGGAGAAAGAGAAGGAGGAGAAGGAGAAGGAGAAGGAAAATGAGGAGAAGGAGAAGGAGGAGAAGGAAAAGGAGAATGAGGAGAATGAGAAGGAGAAGGAAAATGAGAAGGAGAAAGAGAAGGAGAAGAAGGAGAATGAGAAGGAGAAAGAGGAGAAGGAGAAGGAGAATGAGAAGTAGAATGAGGAGGAGAAGGAGGAGAATGAGAATGAGAAGGAGAATGAAAAGGAGAAGAAGAAGAAGAAGAAGGAGAATGAGAAGGAGAAGGAGAAGGAGAAGGAGAAGGAGAAGAAGGAGAATGCGAATGAGAAGGAGAAGGAGAAGGAGAAGGAGAAGGAGAAGGAGAAAGAGAAGAGAATAAGGAGAAGAAGAAGAAGAAGAAGAAGAAGAAGAAGAGAATAGAAATAAATGGAGTGTCTCTTCATCAATACAATAAAACAAACAAAGCTGCTTTGTGAAAATAAGAATTGCATCAAGCTGCAGGAGACAACATCAGCTTAATATTCTGTACTGAAAGTGCACTTAATTTGCACAACGAAAGGAACTTACCACAGCTGGCATTTTGGTGACCATGACTTGGAGCGCTGTGTGTCCCGTACGGTCGACATCATATGATCTGGCCCCCATCTCTAATAGGAGGTTAGAAGTCTCGCTACGATCTGAAGAGATATAATAAAAAAAATTAAAAAACAATGCTTATAAAGCCCTTACCACTGAAAGTCTCTAAGCGCTATGACAAACAAAATACAATGATGAACAAAACAAAAATTACAAATAAACCTACAAATTATTATCCATATAAAATATACATCAATGTGCACAGAGTAAGTTAATCATCGAAAGCGATTTGCATGAGTTGCGATGGCTCAGTGGGAGAGCAGTGGTATTGTAACCAGGTTTGAAACCAATTTGATGCGCTGATATTAAAGCTTTTAAGCTATAAATTAAAATACTTTTGGTAAAGAGTCTTGACAACAAAAAATAACCACATATAAAACTGGGCCCTATCTTATAAAGAGTTGTGATTCAATTGATTCAAAGCAATCGCAAATCAAGCACAAGTTTGCACTCTATTTGTACATACTTGCAATTAAAGTCAATTGCAAATAAGTTGCTATGAAATGCTGCCATTTATAAGATGGGGCCCTAGTCAATAGATATTTCATTTTGCAATGCTATAAATGAGATAATTGTTGCATTGAAAAATTGTGAAATCATACTAAACATGTTCATTTGGAACATTTGCTATTCAAAGAAACAAATTAGAATATTTTTTTAAAGCCCAACAATCCACAAAATATTTGGCTAATAAAAAACACTGAGGATGTACAATCAACATTGGGGGGAAGGCACTTTATTTTAAAGTAGCTTTGCAAAGATTTTAAATGCTCACTTTATTTTCCTTAAATTGCAAAGATGAAACTTTGATTGGACAATTTTATCAAAATTCAATGCTTGGAAACATTTGAGTAATGATTAGTATCAATTACAAAACGCTTAAATACAGCTCCGGCGTAGCACCTGAAGAGCTCTTCGAACACTGTTGAGAGATGTGACATCACAGGTTGGGCATGATTTGCAGTTAGTTAGTGAAAGTTAAAGTGTTTTTTTAAATACATGCACAGCAACTTTAAAGGTAAAGACCAGTATTGGTAACGCCCCAATTTCAAAAAATGAAATGGAAGATCTCATTACCAATCATGTGAAAGAATATGTTTTGACTAATACATGATGATAACAAATTTGCCGGGAAACCGCCTACAAATTCATATATTTGGTGAATTTGTTTCTCTCATGGTCTGTGAGAGATATAGGGTAGTCCCATATACATCTTACTGTGTATAGTGCTTGTAACTTTAAGAAGAATGGGCCAAATTTCTTATCATTTTGATGATTCCAGAACCTTGCAGATGCTAGACGCTAGATGATCAACCTTTTCTGTTCAATTCCACAACGTTTCTTTCACAATGCAATCGCATGACCATTACTGATCTTTACCTTTAACTACTCTTTAGACATACCTAACTCTGCAGCAAGCAAGAGAGGTGATCTCCCCTTGTAATCTCGGATGTGGAGCTGTGCTCCTTTCTTGAGAAGTAGTCTCAAGCTCTCACAGGCTTCATTCCGTGCTGCGTAGTGGAGGGGGGACTGCATCTCCTTTTCCGTCAGGCTTTCAATGTATGCTATCATAACAATAACAATTAGATTGATTTATAATAATAATAATAATAAGAATAGGCATTTCTATAGTACCGTCTATCTAGACATTCTATTCTGAGCCGGGACTAATAATTACCCTGGCTTTAGCCTAGCTGCCATTACAGTGCTCTAGCATTTCAAGGAAATCATTGCTGCCAGGTACCCATTCGCCTCACCTGGGTCGAGTGTGGCAAATGTAGATGAATGCCTTGCCAAAGGTCATTAGTGCCGTGTCAGGCAGGGATCCAACCCACGACCTTTGTATTTCAAGTCAAGTGCTTAAACCCCTCGACTATGACACTTCTACCATGTACAAATATACTCTAGCTGCTGAAAACAATACCAACAGTGCTTCTTTACAGACACCCATTAAAAATAAACCACTCAAGAGCCCCCCCCCCCCAACATGTGCATCTTCAACAAAACTTGAAGACAGCGACAGATGAGGCTTTTCTTATGTCTAGTGGTACATTATTCCAAAGCTTTGTGTAACTGAAAGCGCAATCTCTGAGAGTTACTTTTTTTTGGTGCGTGAGGTAGCTTTAGAAGCAGCTATTCCTTTGGACTTTGTAAATTATTGAACGAGCAATTGAATGACATTCAGCATAAAACGTACCTCCATTTTCGAGCAGAACTTTAATCATTTCAGGGAAGTCTACGGCAGCAGCAACGTGAAGAGGGGTCCTACCGTACAGGTCAGCCTGGTTTACCTTACTCCCTCTCTCAATCATGAAAACCGCAACGTCTGGATCCCACGTTCTAGAAATCTGTGAAAGGATGATATGATAGATTATGACATTCAGGAGGGATAAAACTTTACCTCAAGATAGCTCTAAATGAGTTAAGGGGGGGGGGGGTGTTTCACAAATACTAAGACCAACTTTAAGTCGGACTTAACTATGGCAGATTCTGTAATGTAGAAAATGTAGATTCTGTAGATTCGTGACCACGATTGGTACGTCTCTTGAGAAACCAATGCAAGTAAATGGTGAGAGCAAACGGTGGCATGAACGGCCTGCCATAGTTAGTTCAACTTAAAGTCGATCTTATTCTTTGTGAAACACTCCCCTGGACAATGAAAAAACCAGCTCTGTTATAAAATAAATGAATGAAAGGTCATTAATCACAGGTGGCATCAAATATGTATCTCACTTTAGTGAAGTTCAAGTCTTGTCTGGAGGATCATTGACTCAAACACTTGAATTGAGAGTCCAGTGATTGAGCCTCTATACCAGGCCTTCTCAACTGGCGGCGCTCAGTCGGAGTGGTGCGCGGCTGTTCCAAAAAAAAATTAAACATTAAAAATTAAAGAAATAAAAAAAAATATATATATATTTTGAAATTATATAAAAAAAAGCAAAATCAAAAAGTCGCAGTCGAACTTGAGCCCAAAATGTAAGCAAGCCATTTTGTTTGTTTGATTTTCACTTGAGTTTGACATTTTCCGTGCTTATTGCACCAAAAGTACATATAAATTAGCTTCCAGTGTAGATTTAAGCCAGGAATTGTACTAATTATTTCACATCAATATGAAATTGTGATTGATGTTTTATGGAACAAAAAGGTGTTAAAAATGCCACATCTGGGCCTTAAAAAAGCCCTAAAATCCACTTGCTTCTGGGGGCTTTGTCCCCTGGACCCCACCCGGTATCGGCTTGGTTGCTACGTTCTCTCTCAACATAGTCACCAAACATACAGGCTGGCACTTCAACCTCAATAATTTTTTTGTGTTGGCGCTTCCAATAAACTAGTTGAGAAGGCCTGCTCTATACCATAACACTTCCACACAATCTTAACTGTCTGATATCATACCTCATGGAGTGCCGTCTGACCATACTTGTCTGTGCAGTTAATATCAGCTCCTCTGCTCAGAATTAGTTCCAAGTATTCCAAATCTATTGATATGTTAGGGTCCGTCGATGTCGCAAGGTGTCCGAAGTAGCCAATCAGCTCTGCGTTGGCCACGTTGGCACTGAGTGGGTCCGGTGATATGCTGGCATCGATGCCCTTTACTAAAGTGAATTTTTTAGCTAGGACGGAAGGAAGGGTATAGAAATTAATGGTACTCAAAAGAAATTTGCATAGGTTTGATTACCTTGATCGATGAATAAAGAGGTTTATAAGATGATGACGTGGATCCTAATCAAATGATTGGTTGAGAGCTTACACATGACCAGGCATTTTGCCTAACATGTAGTTTTGAAAATGACTGGTCAATATCAAATGCTAATGACCGGTCATTAGTAAAATCATGTTATAAAACATCATTTTATAAAACAAACAAAGCATAATCTTATAAAACAAATAATACAAATCGTTTTGTTCGGGGATCAGTAAAATTACCCACATTCGGTACCTTCAAAACAGTCCAAATTAGACTGTTCCATATGTAGGTACCTTATGTGGGTAATTATTTTACTAATGCCCTCACTGCTGTGTATTATTTGTATATTAATGCAGACTGTTCGCTTTTGAACATTCGTTTATTTACAATGTTCATTCATTTACAATAGTTATTCATTTCAAAAGCACAAATTTTTATCTAATATAGTAAGAATTTTGATGGAGTCTCCATGTAATAAAAGACATCAAGAAGCAATAGCTCTAAAAATAAAAATAAATTTTGGCTTGGCCACCCCGCTGCCTCAATAACAGTATAGTACATCTTTAATTTAGGATAAAACCTCATAATGCAATTAAAGAAGAAAGGATAAGATTGTTAAATGAAATAAAATGTTATTATATCTTTCAAATTCAGGTTAAATCACAATAAGAATTTCTTGCAGAGAGTTATTAACCTTTCATCACATACATGGACATGTACATGTAGCATGAATTGTGTTTTTCATTCAATTCAGTATCAGGCTGCATCATTAAGATGATTTAAAAAAAAAAATTTAAGTACTACATGTAGCTAAGAGGCATGCAGTGTAAAACGGTAAATAAAATCGAAACAAACTTTCTCACACAAAGAATTTCTTTGTTAGTATATGATTGAAAAAATAAATGAAATAAGATATTACAGTAAATCCATGCAAACAGTTTTAGTTCTAATTTATCTCAGTCCATAATCTAATGAACAGATTTGTGCAGAAAATTCAGTTTAGGTTAAGCTTCAAATGTACCACTAAAATAGATATGGATAACAAATTGAAATGATATTATGATAAGAAACAAAATCGTGCTAAATATGTGAAGCTTTTCAGGTGAAAAAAATAACCTGGCAAAAAGGAATAAATAATGAACCCATCACCAGTGTTATATATTTTCTGAATGAACCCATCATCAATGTTAGTTATTTTTCTGAACTCCACAGCTGTTAACACCGATGAAATATGAACTTTAACAACTTCTTTTCTTCTCAAAAACCTTTACAGGATGGTTCCACACAATATGTCCCTGAAAATATGTTATTTTTATGATAATTTCATTCATAAAAATAAAAATTTGTTCAAATACAAATATGAAATAAATAATCAATATCAAGTGATTTTCATTTTAGTATGAAATAAATGGATAAATGTTGAATCATATAGGACTGTGGCACATTGCATGGAATCGCCCTATAACTACATTAATCATAAACTGTATATATATCTGAATAGAATCTAGATCTTCAATCAAATAGCATCTCAATTTAGATTTATGCTAGCATAATTATTTATCAATGAATATCAATAGAGGCATATTCATGTACCGAGACTGTGATATTAATAATAACAGATATTAATCATCATTTGCAATTTGGCATATTTGTTCACTATATCCAAAGGAAGCACTCAAATGTAACTTCTGCAACCTGTTACTTTGTATGTATGTATATTTGGATTTGATAGATAATTATTGCTATTTTTGTATTATTTGCTTTATAAAGGTCTGCTGATATTCTGCTTGTCTTAAATGAAGTGACCATAGGGTGAATGCATTTCTGCATTTCCAAATGTTACCAATAACAATGTGAAATGAGAAAATTGAAAATGGCATGAATTTATAGAAGTAAAGAAATAAATACATTGTACATTTTGTTCAACTGTAATTACTGTAAAGGGCAACCCAAACCTTGTAATAAGTTCAGTTGTATGAAGGAAGAAATATAAGAGAAACAGAATGGTGAATGTTTGAAATAAATTGGACCAAACATAGGAATTTTTGAAATATGAGATCACTACAGCTACATGTATGTGAATCTCAAATTGGCAATTTTTGCGGTGGATCATGATGTACTCCAGGACAACTCTTCCATTTGTTAAATACTCCGGGGGTTTTTTCACAAAGATCCTACATGTAAGTCGAACTTAACTCTAAGTTGGACTTAAAAATTATGGAACGCCATTAGCATCTTTGAAAATATTTTGTAAAAGTTATTTTGAAAGGCAATAATTGTTTAATCAAATCATTCATATTTTCTATCATCAAGGAGATTTCATGTTCTGGATGTGGAATTTATAAAAAGTCTAAAATACTTGAATTTCTGCTTTTGAATATATTTCACTTTAAGACTCCAATGGCTGTCCATGATTTTTAAGTCCAACTTAGAGTTAAGTTCTACTTAGGATCTTTGTGAAACACCCCCCAGGTATCATTAATTTATCGTTTTCTCCCAAGTTATGGAAAGGTCCTCTAAAAAGAAAATATGCTCCCAATCATATATATTTCAAAAAATGACATTTTAGTCATTTTGTTTGTTGGAACAAATGTGAAAGTTGCCTGGCTTTACATCACAGACACATTACCCAATCAACTAATTTGAAGTTCTCATACGTAAAGTGATGACAACTTTTACAAAATTCATAGCTTTCTAATTTTCTTTCCAATTTGTTCAAATTATCACCAGTTGACTTCTGATTTTCTGCTTTCTTCATTACTATTAATGCTGGACTGCCCTTTAAACACCACCGATTTAAAGATGATGTTTACTTTAATAACAATGACTCTGAAAACAACTGTAAATTAGTGCACCATGATTTCCATGAACATAAACAAAGAGTGTGAAAGACTTCTGTTAGAAAAAGGCATTCATTTTAATAGTGAATATGAAAATTAATAACAAACTGAAATTTACACCAAATGAGCAAGTTCTAAAAAGAATTTTGCGATAGAATACTTACATTGTGATATTTGCATAGGGGTTGGGAAGAAGTATGGGATAAAATATTTCCAAGAAAGGAAATTTAAACAAAAAAAGAGAAAAAATCATAGACAGCATTTAGAAAATGACTTGTTCTAAATCAAAAGATGTAGAAGCTACAGAACCCAATTAGGTCTAAGAAGTTTAAAAAATGCTCTTGTAGGCTACAGAAATCAGGACCAATTTAATAGCAATAAAGCAAGCTCATTATTGGTTCCATCCTCTTCAACTTTCAAGTGAAAATGACAATAACCTACCATCTTCTCTCAGACCTGTGTTCAAATATAAAGGCAGAATAAATGCACGCAACATTAAACAAACAATCATCAAACATACAGAGAGAATCTAGAACATTTGGTTTGCCAAAGGCATCCATGTATTCAACATGATTTTCCGTACATGTATCATTTAAGGCACACTTCTCTAGCATGCAATTTTTCAGTAATGTAACCAAATTTATATTTGAAGGGATAGTTTAGTTTTGGTGTAGATCGAGGGCGCTACACAAAATAATTGTATTCATCCACCTTTTAGCCAAACACAAACAAGGAAGTCATGTATTGCTCAAGCACTGCACTACTGGCAATATTTTACATGAAGATTATACTAAAACATATAACAAAAACTATATTGGCTGCCACTGGAACAATGCATATTGGACTGTACATGTAGATAAAACAAGCAAGCAGACTTTACAAATGTAAGATGATATTTTCAGAAAGAGTGAGATCATAATGTCTACTAAATGGAAGATTGAGTAAAACATTCAAATGTAACATACCCGAAGATCCACCACATCTTGACCTCCGCCCACATTTTAAGTTCTTAAACTTATCCACCCCTTTCTTCACCAGCTGGTAATTGGTGATGACATTGGCGGCCGAATTCCTCTTATGGGTCGTCTCCAGCAAGTCTTTCTGACCTTTCCCCGACCTCTTGAGGAGCTCCTCCTGGTCACTTCCTGTTTGGATGATGATGGGGTGCATGGGGAAGACTTTGCCCACCTTCCCTTTCTTTTTCTTCTTCTTGCCGTTCCTGGTTTGGCCATTATCGGCAGAGGAACTCATGGTGGGTAGAGTCTAGAGAGGCTGCTCTTGGATGCTGGACATGAAATCTTCCTGGTTCACAACTAGTACCAACTAGTATCCTGAATTTATGAGACGGGGATGAAGACAGAGAAAAAGATATTGATGAAACACAGTTTCGAGGGGTCAGTGACATAAAGACGTAACTCCATTTTGGCCATTTTGAGAGCAAGTGGTTTATGTGTCACTGAGCAATTGGGCCTTAAGGAGTGAAGTCTCTGTTTCACTAGCCATTGACTTCACTGGGGTGTTGGGTGGACTTGAGTCTTTGTGTTTCCTGGAAAGCCCACATTTTTCTGGACATTTTGATATCAAATACTCATTTTAGCAAAATATGGAGTTACGTCTTGGTGTCACCGAACCCTCGGTGTGATGGGCAGCTTTTTGTCTACTGTCAATCCTGGCATAAAGCCATTTCATATTTATCGTGTACATTTCTTCATCGCTGCTAAATCGTTGTGTAAACTCGATGTACCAAAATGTGATGGTAACAAATTTGATTCATACCTTACCGTGTCGCACATTGATTTAACATAAATACCGTTTAATTTTGCAGGCACGAAACGAACAGTAAGCATTCATGTAGGAACCAAGGTTTTTTGCAATCAAATTTTTTTTGGTTGCGTAGCAAACAAGACAATTTAGGAATGCTAGTGCAAAACAGGATGCCACGGACGAAAATCAGCAGCGGTTCCTTCGTTTTTTCCTTCTCATTTTGAGCTTGGAATTGACTGGACTGTGTGCAAGGTACAATTTTGGTTTCAAGAACGCACGTTACGCAACTTCAGCTGTCGAATGTCTAAGGACATTTTTACATGTACGATTTTTAGTACGAGTATCTGGTCAGTTTTCTTCTTATTTCTTTGGTTGCACAACGATTAAAAAGATAGCTTCTTCAAATTTGCTGCTGACATGGTACAGACTAGATCTTGTCTGATGTGTTTTCAAGTCAATTTTGTTAATATTTTTTTGTATGAATTGGCCTACAAGTAATGGACGCGCTATTTTGACTTGTGATTTTTACTCTTTTGGCGCAAAGGCCGCATCCCGACTTGTTGAAATTTTCTCATCCAAAAATACTACGGCCTTTACGCCGGCAAATGCAGTACAACAAATTTCTTCCTCTACTTCCGTTACCTGCATTATACACACTCAAGAACTATAGTAAACTTGTGTCTATTTAGAAATGATTTCACAAAGTCATATCTACAAATAGGACATAACATAGGGAAAGGCAAGGGGAAACTAATCTCCTGAAACAAAATGGCAACAGGATATCATATTCCAGCAACAAAATCTATAAATAACGAGATCAACATATGCCTACGTTGCTTGAGGTAGCAATACCACTTCTACTCCTGACAAAAAAAGTACCGTATTTGCCGGCGATAACGCCGCAACCTCTTATAGGCCGCACCCCCGATTTTGACCTTTAAAAAAAAAAAATTGGGGGGACCAGCGCCTTATACCCCAAGGCCATCCTGCACCGATACCCAAGCTTGCAGTTTTTTTGCGGTGTACAGTTGTATACATTGAAATGGATTGAAAATGGCGACTTCGCAAGCTGGATGCGTTAAACGGCCCCTTATTTTACTTTTGCAATGCATTGGCACGAACTTTGATCAAGATCAAGATCGGCAGATGTTGTTTTTGGAAGATTATATGCGTCTTCATGTCAACACTGCAAGGTAAAATTGTCGGCAAGATGTGTGGAAATGTCCTGTTCCAT
>BEXV01003103.1:19109-32000 GCA_003118195.1 Hemicentrotus pulcherrimus | reverse complement strand
CCCCCCCCCCCCCCTCGGCTTTAACGTTTCATTTAATCAATAGAGAAAGAAAGATGATTCGTCGTTTCGTTCTCGATGCTAGTCTGAATTCAGTTGTTAATACTACCGCACGAAGCGCGGAAGTTCTTACATTTCATCGAATCATCAGAAAAAGAAAACGATTCGCTGTACGGTTTTCGACTCCTATTTAATCCTCGTCTGAATTCAGTTTTCACCCTCCTGCGCAAAGCACGACAGCTTACGGTTCTCGACTTTTAAATTACGGTCAGATGAGTATCAAGGGGCCCGCTTTAGGGCCCTTGGTTGGGTCCAGGGGGCAGAGCCCCCGGAGGCTCAGGGCTTTTAGATGTTTAATTACGGTCAGATGAGCATATTTGATACACTCGACAAGCCTATGTAGGTTCATTTTTCGCTTCCGTACTCAATGAGTTACAGAACATTCTTTCATGTCAATAATTAATATGATTCAGAATGATCCGACGGAATCATGAAGGATTCGCGTTCATAAATTACGGTGCGTGAAGGTGCGTGACTATTGTTCTGACACTGCGGACCAAAATAAACAATTTTTTCGGGGTAATGTGGCAGGGAAAATCGGCTATAACATAAAAAAAAGAAGATGGCAGCCATATATTAAGTGGAAATTCCGGGAAATCTAAACATTTCCTCTGGATTAAAAAAAAAAAACATGGATAATTAATCAATTTTATTTGAATTACCATATAATATATTATGAAGATTGTTTCCTACATTTTAACCGATAAACGCAGTGAATTGCACAATCAGGAATACGTGACAGCAATTCCATATCAATTGCTTAAAAACTCCGTGTTAAATTGAAATATTTGTTTTTAAAAATATCACTTTTGCAACTAAACTGTGAATATGTATTTTGGGTTTCGCTATTTGAAGGAGTACATTTATACCCTTATTGTGCATGCCGGAATTAAATATTTTACTGAGATATTCCTCAATGTATTATCTTTTAAATGGGCAAGAAAATAAAAGGGGGGACAAATCACCAATAATGAGTTTGGCGCACTTTACTCCCTCACTGGGCCGCTGATACGCCGCCTCCCTCCCCACCTAAGTATTTTACAACTGTATAAAAAAAAAAGCGGGATCGCAGCTAAACCCCAACCCAGCTTCTCATTTCGGGGAATTCCAAGCTGTATGTTATATTTTTTTTCTTTTTAATGTGATTAAAGACAAGTTTTCTCTCGCTCTTTGGGAAAACCCTCACGAGTTTTTTTTTTTTGTTTGTTTGTTTTTTTTTTGCGAAGGCAGTACAGCTCTTTTGTTAGCGCTTTTGTTTGTAAATAAAAGGCATTACTAATTTAAGAAAACATGTAGACCCCATTGGCTATGAAAGCTGCCTTATTTAGGCGAAAACATGACAACAATAGTCGTGACAAAGGAATATGGAATTCTGAATGTTTTTATCGGCTCACTTCGTGTTCTGGTAAAATCTGAGAAGGGGCACTCACCGGAGATGAAAGGGGCACTTATGAGAATTCATTTACAGACTTCATATTTTCAAGTTTTCATGTTTTGTATAACCGATTTATGTTCCAAAAAGTACTAGACCAACTATATCCATAAAGTGCAATACAAACCTTGATATGCCCAGGGGCTGATACAAATGTATTATAATTATTATGTGACGGAATCATATAAAGCACCAAGCTATAAGCTCACTCAAAAGTGATTCCAAAGCCAAATGTGTGTGCGCAAGCATAATGTATTGTATGTCGTAAAACATCACATATACGGTTTTCTGTCTTGCGTGCCTTTGGTCAGCTGGGCTGTCGCCCCCTCCCCCTGGATACGCCACCACCCTCCTCATCTCCTACATCCCCCAGTACTTAGTATTTCAAAACTGTATGACAAAGAGGGATCACAGCAAGTCAAAACACAAAATCGGGGGATTTTCCTTACGCTATTATGAATGGCCATTCAAATGGCACCACGTATTGCTATGACCTGACATAAAAAAATCCCCTCAGAATCTTGCGCAATATTGTGACATGTCACTGGAAACCACCCTTCTCTCACACACAATCACACTCACACACACGTATTTAAACTATTTATGTCTGCCTCCAATCTCCATTTTCCATTTCGTCGATCATAAGCTCCGCATCCGATCTCCATGCACGCTCTCCATCGTAAGCTCCACATCACATCCGATCTCTTTGCACACTCTCCATCGTACATCCTTTACCTCAAGTAAGAAGTGTAATCATCTGAAAAGGTATGTATTTTTGAACCAGAGAATATTTGAATACATTATATTCAAATTGTTTTCAAATTTATTCTCGTTTGCCATTATTATTTATTATTACACCATTATAACTTAAAAATGTCGGTATCGCTTTTTGTCAAAATATTGGTGTTTTAAGTGGAGAAGTGACAGTGATCCAATATTAATTTTGCTCCGGGCCTTGTTTCGTCAAAAGTGTATTCGAATTAGCGGCTCATTCTGTAGGTTTAGCACATCTCATTGTCAATTTCGTCTTTGGTCATTAATTTTGTTGAACTTTGTCCACTCAATTTCATCAATTCGCATCCAATTTCGTCAAAGTCATTTCAAGTTCTTCGTCTTCGTCTACCATGATTACATGTATGTCTTATTCATATCTCCAATGTTTTTTAATGTTTTGAAAACAATATATTGTTGTGGATCACAAATCAATCTAGCTTTATGTCTCAAAAGCAGTCTTATCATGCCGTTTGTCGTCGTAACTCTCTGTTCGCTCATGTTTACCCAAATGTAAGAGAAGTTTGTGGTTATACATCTTCAACATATGAATTTAAAATTATGTTATCATTCCGGACTTACAGATTTATCTGGTGTTTTTCCTTTTGCCTTTTTTCTTCAAATTCTTATGTATTTATTACAAAAGTTTATAATCATCGTAATTTGAGGGATCCACATTCTACAAGACCTGCTTCTCAGTAGATCCATTCATTCCACAAGTTTTACTTTAAAAAAAGGACTATGAGTCACACCAAATATATAAATTCTTTTTGTGTGTGTGTGTGTAAAATAACCATTTCAGATCTTCTTTATTTTTTCATAATAATAATAAAAAACATATTCATATTTTTAACATTTGACTCCATTTCTGGAGGGTTATACATGGTTTTCTAATTATGTTCTTCCATCTGTAAACGAAAATTCAATAGGTAAATGAAAGTATAAAGAAGTCTCTCTTTTGTTCTTTTCTTTTTAAGTTCTTTTCCAACAAAGCTTAGGTAAATAAAAAACAGTGCATAATTCAAAATAATATCAACATCTTTTTCCTTCTTGGAATTAAAATCAATACCAAACAATAAATGACATGGTTTGAAATAAAAAAATAGACATTAAATATTTCTTTATATTCCTTTCAACTTCATTCCAAAACTGAATGACTTCGTTACAAGAAAAATTACATGTGCACACAATCACCTGTTTGATTACAATAATAACATTGCTCAGTGGCATTTACTTTCCACTTAAACAAATTATATGGTATAGCTAAAATATTGTACGTGAATTTAAAATTGAAATTAATTAGTAAGCTGTTTTTATACCTTTTTAAAAAACTTAAAAGTTTCTTTTGCAACCTACATCAAATTCTGTAGAACTTTGCAGGAACTATGAATATGTCATGCATGTCATATCTGTGAAATTTAAATGTTAGCAGTGTCCTAATATTCAAATTATGCAAAGAAACCCGTTTATTTACTAGACTTCACTGTCAGACACTATTGAGTGACTGACTGTTTTTTCTTCTTTGGTAATAACATACATAAAATGAGCTGTAAAGGGTACATGAGCATTTGTCTACATCAACAACACACTTCTTGTAATGGCCAAAATAAAACTGATTGAATCTTTGCACAGCATAAAACGTACGACCATTCGGTACAATGGTCTGAAAATCAAGACTATTACTTACTGCCTCTAAAGCTCCTAAGTCGATTCGACAACTAATAGTCGTTATTTTCCCACTTACAGACATTTTCAAGCTCCCCCTCCCCCTTTTGTTTAGGGAAGTTATAAATTAGTATTATCTTTCAAATGCCGTTGGAACTTAACCTTTTCATTTTTGGGGGCCAAATAGGACACAGTACCTTTACCTTAAATTACCAAACATCTGTTCATGCAGGTATATATTCAATTTCCAAAGTATTACGCCAACATTCCTCCGCTCTAGATTCTTCGATATTTGTTTTAATCAACTCATGATAAATTCTTGTAACTGCCAACCAATTTTATATCATTATTACAAACGCTGTGGATCTAAATTTCATATACTCTCTTTGTTCTACATGTACATTCATATCTGCAAGTATTAAGATATTCCCAAGTGATTGAATCGCTCTTCTAATTCATGCATATTGACTATACCCCCTTCCATCCTTAAATAATATTTTCGCACTTAACTCATTAACTTCTAAAAAACCTTTACCATCCATTAAATCCCCAACAACAAAAAATGTCAGAATTTATCCAATTCCTACAAAAACAAATCCTTTTATATATTACATTTGTATTCAACCAAATCTTTCTCTACGATAGCTATCAAAAGTACATGATGAGCTTTTTTAATTCAAATAATGATTCTCAAATTTTGATTAGATTAATGTGCATCGATTTCTGTGATTAATTTCTCATTGTAATTGTTTATATTGATTGTTTTGTTGGAATGGAAATAAAACTGAAACACTGTCTAAAATGCTGTTAAGTGTGTTCACCTGTAGGGCGGTAAATTGTTTGTAATTGGCATCTAATTCAAACTAACGTACAAGATACAAGGTATTGTTATATCGAGATTGACGGCTTTCTTGTCATTGCAAAACAGTCTTTAATTTTGGGGGGAATCACTATTGACTGCCAATTAACCTTTAATAAGCATTAATTTCAAAGAATACTGGAATACTGTATAAGTTAATGAAATTTCTTCATGAAAGCTCTTTGATTGTATTTTATACTTCTTGAATTGTATCACATGTGTTATATTTTATAATTTCAGGGGGAAATTGAATTATAACAAGAATCTATTCTTTATTTACTCACTTTTGCATGGCGACATAATTAAAGCCCGGATCAGTTGTCGTCGGAGCACCACTAAAAGTGTTGGGAGCCCAAAATTGCTAAACAGGATGTAATTTAAGACACACTTCTGCAAAGTTCTTCACAAAAAGAAATGTTTGAAGAAAAAGAATACTTAATTTGGGTTTCCTGTTGTAGACACAAAACCTAAATTTTGTATTCTTTCATCGAGATTCTACTTCAACCACATTTTTGTGTTTTTAATCCTTGCAGACATGTGCTTCAATGGCATCCTCTTTCACAGTATCATACAATTCAAGGGATATTTTGCCATTACAATTGATGGGACTCCCAACTCTTTAGAGGGGCTTTAAAATGATAGTCCATTGGAGTGACTCCTTGTTTTTTGTTCTTGTTTTTTCAATAGTTTTTGTTTGAATTATTCCAAACAATACAAATTAATCTTCCTTGACATGAATTCAGAACATTTTCATTACATAGATTGTACAATTGATGAAAACAAAAATGAAATCAGTTGTAACATAAAACNCCACCACCATGTGACACACACACACAATCCGACCATACTTCTACCACACACTGTTCCTAGCCTCCTCAGTATACCCCAAATTGGAGCGACAAACAGAAACAATCTATTTAAAATATTTGTTTGTAATCATTTAAACGAGGCTACAATAGACACAATAGCCCAGTGTTAAAAGTTCATGAAAGCTTCACTTGTTCCCACTTCACTTGTCGCCTGCAAGATTAGTTGATAAAATAACACACCCTCAAACCTGAAAGCCTTTCATTCTTACCATCGCAAACGACAAATGTATTTTAGAAGTGTCGCATGATATCTGTGGATTGTGTGTACGGGAGGAGGACATAGATGATTGAAGGATAAACAAAATATATAATAACGGACAGTATGTAGACTATCAAAATGGATTATTCTGGAAATTCCCAATATCTCAGCCCAGCTTTTCATTTGGGGAATTCCAAGCTGTATGTTACATATCATGACAAGATTTCTCCCGCTCTTGGGGAAAACCCACACACTGTTTTTTGATCGCGTGTGTCGGCAGAGGGTTATTGCTTTTGTTTAGAGATGAATAAGAGTATATATTTTAGAGCCCCACTGCACTAGTTATAGCAACTTGCGCCCTCTATATAGCAAACAATGCCTAATCGCTGACCATATCTGCAGATTCGCAAAAATGGCAAAAATTACTTATTTTGTTGGCTTCTGTTTTCAAAACAGTAATAGATATATGAATTTTCTTTTTCGTATTTTTTTACCAGAAAGATGATATTTTAGTGTCTGATAATCTATTTTATTATTTGTGTCCGAGAAAGTGATAAATTAAGTTGTCAACTTTTTTGAATTTTGCCATTTTTGCCAATTTGACCATTTCTGGCAGGTTTTTCGGTAATTTTACGATTTCAAAAAAATGGTATAAAATCATAACGCATTGGCCGATTTCAATTCTGTTTTTTTTTTTTATAAAGCTTTCATAAAGCTTGATCATTTGCAGTTATCAAATAACATGTGTTTGTTGTACTTATTTTTGGTGTGCTATACGTAGTAATAGATCATTTTCGTAATGTAACAAAATTCAATGATTACGTCTTTGTGAAATACCCCAATACAAATATTTCTTTAAACTGTAATGAAAAATTGTATTTCAATAGTCAGAATGTAAATTGCATTTTTTGCATGTTGTTATGTATTATCCTAATTAACCTAGCTCCCCATGGTAATTACTAATGTATGCAGCTCGCATTCTCACTATTGAAATACAATTACTCGTAACAGGTTATTGAAATATTACTTATCGAGGCAATCTGCATAGACGCATTAGATTTAGTAACATAGCGAAAATTGTCTATTCCTTGCTGCTCAATGTGCCATGTTTGTTAATATAGTCAATTTTATAAAGGTACTATGTCCCATTTGCAAGCCCAAAAAATGAAAAAGTTAAATTCCAACTGCATTTGAAAGATAATACTAATTTAGAACTTCCCCAAAAAAGGTAGGGCTTGAAAATGTCTTCAAGTGGGAAAATAACGACTATTAGTTGTCAAATCGACTTCAGGGCTTCAGAGCCCAAAAGTAATAGTCTTGATTTTCAGACAATTGTACCGAATGGTCATACGTTTTATGCTGCGCAAAGATTCAATCAGTTTAATCTTGGCCATCACAAGAAGTGGGTTATTGATGTAGACAAATTCTCATGTATCCTTTACAAATCTTTTCATGTATGTTATTACCAAAGAAGAAAAAAGCCAGTCAGTCACTTAATAGTGTCTAACAGTGAAATCTAGCAAGTAAACGGGTTTCCTTGCATAATTTGAATATGGGGACACTGCTAAACGTTTAAATTTCACAGATAGGACAAACATGACATAATCATAATTCCTGCAAAGTTCTACAGCATTTGAGGTTGGCTGCAAAAGGGACATAGTACCTTTAATGCACAAATCTTGGTCAAATGCTTTATTTAAATTATTGTATTCACATGTATCAAATGTGCTTACATTATGAAAACGGCCTATTACTGTGTTTCCTAAAACTATGGCTGGCATTAAATGCCATAAAGATTGATCAAAATTTGACCTTTTTTTAAAATTGTATTTTATTATTAACAGTTTTGACAAATCAGAGAGCAGAGGTAGACTAAATGATTTATTAAACCACGCGCCCGAAGCATGTACTTTCGTAAAATGCAAGATCATTATACACAAATCATCGATTGGTCCGGTTTCATAACGTGATTGCAAGCTAGAAGTTCTTTTTAAACTTGTTTTTATTGAATATTTCTATTTCTACCTTCCCAAATATTAATGATTCCACATCATTCTTATTTTTACAGGTTATCAAGAACGAATCAAAGAAGCCTGACACTCAACAAACATGAAGATCATCGTTGCCATACTCTTTGCTATCTCAACCGTTAGCGCGACTGGCCGGTCAGGGCGCTTTCGGCCCGATCCAACCGAGTTTAGTCTAATCGACGCGCTGCAATACACTTGCACCGACCTACTACCTGGATTGGAATATTTGAACTATTTCAGTGATCACTTTGGTGATTTCAAGATTGGACTGCAATCCATATGTACCGTCTTCCAAAAGCCTGGTGGTCCTTCCGAATTTGACGCTACGAAGTTCTGCAATTTCGTCGTCGTCTTTTTCGGGCTCGATGACCTAGACCTGGTGAATTCTCCTGGTGTTGGTCCTCAAAGTAAGCTAGACATGCTAGCCTACTTTTTAGACAGAATCTTGGTCAATACCACCAGAAACCTATCTGGAAAGGGCCTCAACAACCTCACAACCATTTGTCCCAACGCCCATCGGTTCTTTCCATCTCCTTTCCAGGAACTTCTTGAAGAATTCTTGACCGAGTATTACACCGTGCTAATAGGCGCCCTCATCCCCGAGATCGAATCCATTTGCCAGGACTGGAAGAGTTACTTTGCTAGTTTGGGCGTGCCAGACGACTCGCCTTATCAGCAGTTGGTGGGTAGTCTCGTAGATATCGTCCCGGAGCTTATGGGGTTTCGAGGTTATGAGAACATGTGTAAGGAGTTGAATCCATGGTTCGGCGAAGGTAAATGAATATCAATTAACTTAAAGGCAAACAAATCTATGAAATTCTTGTCATATCTATATTTCATGTCCCAGTCTTTCTTTTTTTGAATAATTGGAGCAATGTTTACATGGGATTTATTTGTTGACACCTGGCCACCCATTAAAAGATTAAGCAGTGGACTATTAAAGTCAAGTCAGCCTTAACTTTAGCCGATTTCGAGAGCATGGGCCTTTTTGTGGTCACTCGCACTCCACACCAACAAAGTATAGTAATTCTCCTATTGTACTATGTCCCATTTGCAGGCCAAAGTAATGAAAAGATTACATTCCAACGGAATATGAAAGATAATACTAATTTAGAACTTCCCTTTAAAAGAAAGGAGGGGTTGAAAATGTTTTTAAGTGGGAAAATAAAAACTATTAGTTGTCGAATCAGCTTAAGTGCTACCAAATTAGTAAGTAATAGTCTGATTTTCAGACAATTGTACCGAAAGGTCGTACGTTTTGTGCTGCGCAAAGATTCAATCAGTTTAGTTTTGGCCATTACAAGAAGTGGGTTATTGATGTAGACAAATGCTCATGAACCCTTTACAGCTCATTGTATGTTGTTATTACCAAAGAAAAAAGCCAGTCAGTCAATCAATAGTGTCTGACAGTGAAGTCTAGCAAGTAAACGGGTATGAACGGGTTTCCTTGCATAATTTTATATATTAGGACACTATTACCGTTTAAATTTCACAGATAGGACATTCATGACATATTCAGTATTCCTGCAAAGTCCTACAGAATTTGATGTTGGCTGCAAAAGGGGCATAGTATCTTTAAAAAACTAAACTGGCTTCCTTTAAATAAGCGCATCATGTTTCAAACTCTTATTAATTTAGTTAAAGCACAACACAGTTCTCCTCCTTCATTCCTGACTGATTTGCTCAAACAATACCATCCACCCTAGCCTCTTGCCGATGGCACCCGCTTTGTTGGAGTCCGTAAATTCTGACGAGCGAAGCGACCTCGCTCGGTTTCTCTGACTCGCTTTGCTCGCCAGAATTTACGGACTCCAACAACGCGAGGGCCATCGACAAGAGGCTACATCCACCCCGAACAAGCATTACTTTGTGCACCCAAAGCAAATACATTATTCTATGAGAGCAGATCTTTTGCAGCTGCTGGACCAAACCTTTGGAACAATCCTCCCAAAGTCATACGACAGGCATCCACTTCTTCTACGTGCAAATCTTTTCTTAAAACGTACCTCTTTGGCCTTAATTGATTAGCTTAAACTCTCCTTAAATATTTTGTTTTACCATGCTAGCTATCTTTTATTTTATTACTTACTAAATTAAGTTAGTCAGTTTAGTAGTTATAACATTTGTATATGTCTCTTTATTGATTCATTTTGTGTGATTATATCTCTCGTCTCTCATGCTTCTACAGCACATGGAGAAACATTCGCTTATTATGCGCTTTATAAATATTGTTTATTATTATCATTATTATCTATATTTTTCTGGGTTTTTATCGACATACTCCACAGATGATGCTGGTCGGAGATGGTACGCCAATGGGTTCGTCAACTTGATGAAAGATGAATTAAAGTGCTCAGGCGATTCATGCAAATAGGTCTCTCTCTCTATAAGTCTACAACTAGGATCCTAGAACTGGACAGAACTGTTTGACTCATTAGGCAACCAACAAGACCGCATTAAGGCCCGTTCAGATAAGTCGCGGTGAACCACCGCCCCCAAAGGCCGCTGTTTTTTGTGTTTAACTGAATGTACACTTAACGTCATTAAAAAATATTAAAAAAGAAGGCGACTTTGATGCGGCATATCTGAATCCCGGATCTGAACGAGACCTTAGATTATCACTACAGACGCTTTTATTAGAGGCTCGGTTAAATTCTGGTAGAGGTTAAATAAACAATTGTGAGCCTTCTCTTTCCGTTTGTTTTAGTGTAGAAGAATGTCTTTTATTTAAAAAAAGATGGCCCCTGTAAAAAGGATGGCTCGATAAACTATGCATGATTACGTAATTGATATAGCAAGAGTTATCTTAGGTGTTTAGACAAAACTTTCATGCAACATGTTTGTGTACTTAATCCGATAACCTGTTTGTGTCTTGTGTATACTACTCGCAGTGGGACTAAGTCAATTTTTTTTATTTGATTCTTCCTAAACCACGTATGACGTACAGCAGAATAAAGCAATCTCATGTGATAAAAGATCAACTTTTCCAACCATTGCTTACATACACCTTCTGTCACAATGCAATCCAATGACCAGAAATGAACTTTATCATCTTAAAGTAAAATAAGCAGTTAAAAACAGTACTATTACTAGTATACTATATTTTGTACGAGATATACATATATGCCCACTGCAAAAGAGGCGAAATTTTGGCTGACACGTGACTGTGTCAATAATAGGTATTTGGCGCACGATGAGAAAGTTGTTTTGTACAAATGTGGGTGCACTATACACAGTTTTAAAAATTTTAAAAGTATATTTAATCACTGACGTAAGGGATTTTTTTTTCCTCGTCAAAGTTTTGATTAACGTAGGTTATGACGCTTTTAAACGTCGCCTCGTGGGTAGTAGGAATTAGACTATCTACAAAAGATTTACGTCGGCGTTTTTCATCCTTCTCATAGTCAAGGCAACCTTTTAAGAAATAGGAAATTTAAAGTTTCCCGTCACCCCTTCTTAGGTTCATTACAGAAGATTCATTTTGCGTCACGCTGGTAGTCGTAAGTGCAATATATACGTATTGGCACATTCTTCTTTTCTAATATTGCGAGTAAGCGAAGCGTGCCAGCACAACATGCTCGGTCACCTCACGAATATGAGGATGTTCGGTCAACTTGTTGCCCAGAATCAGCGTCTTTCTATACATTCCGAGCGAGTAAAGCCCTCCCTGTCATATTCTGGCACCCCAATGCCAAAATAACAAGACATTCAGGCACTCAAAATCACAGCTCAAAATCAGATTTCCAAATTCTGCGATCAAGGGAAGCGAGCCAGGAGAAAATAACACTTAATTGTTTTTCAAATATTATTTCATAATAAAAATAGATAGCCGTTAATTTTATTTTGTTTCACGAATTTGACATTTAATTAAAAATGCATCAACAATGGATCTTTAATAAATTTCTCTCGCGACACCATTAGAAATGTCTGTCACGCCGCTTGAAAAACGCGGAGTATTCCTATTCCTATGAAGTTTAATATTGTACTAGACTTTCCATGAACTTGTGTGAGTGCGTTTGCGGCAGCTAATTAGTGTTACTTAAAATTGTTTTCCTCTCCATCTTGAGCTTGTTAGAGTGTAACTCTATTTTGCAGCCTGATTAACTTACTTATTTGGTATATTTCTTGACTTGAGAATGTGTGTGTATATGTGGGTGTGTTTGTGTGAGGAAGAGAATATGGAGGAGCAGGACTTTGTTATTTGTATCAATATAATAACCTCCGGATTTGTTAAAGTGTTTTTTTGAATATAGAGTAAATAACATGTTCAATTGATTTATAAATAATGTTTATGCACTTCAAGTTATAATTATGTCTATTTATAAGCAATTATAGAAAAGGTTAATTTTTTTGTTCAATTGTGTTTTGTACTTGTTTGCATAACATTTGGAGGAATAATACACAATTACCACGAAAAAAGACTTCACGGGATTGTGTTGTTACATCAAATAAGGCCAAGTAAAATTGAATAATTCCTGTTCTCTCGCCCAGCTCTTTTTTTCAATTTTGGGAGACGGGTTCCGTGTTTATTTAATAGCTTTCCTGTACCTGAAAATGCAATGTATGGCAATATCGATATATATCATCTTAGATAATTCATTTTCATTTGCTTTCTTTGTGCCATGCACTTTAGAGGCTCTACACAGGGTAAAATCGTTGACTATGACATTATTGAGCATAAAATTATCAAATTAATTTAAAATGAGACTAGCCTTACAATAAGGAGAAGGGGTGAGAATTAAGGAATTTAATTCTGTTTGGTCTTGCATATGCATCCATGATTATCATTTATTTGTCACTTTAAATTATTTTCTCGTCGAACATAAATCTTTGAAATGTATATTTCTTTTTGTTTTGTTCTGTTTCAATTAAAACGCTTATCCCAAAACAATTTTTGGTTCAATTCTATTTATTGTTTAGCGATTGTTTATGTTTCCTTCACATATCTTATTTAGCTACTAAAACCGAATTTGGTGAGAGTAAATAATTCATTATGCCTCCCCCCCCCT
>BEXV01003101.1:33948-46005 GCA_003118195.1 Hemicentrotus pulcherrimus | reverse complement strand
TTAAATAATAATAATATTTGCTTCATGATTTGAACAAGAAATGATAATCAATAGGAAGTAAAGAGTCCAAAAAATAGGATTTGGGCTTAAAGAGATGGTTGAGTTCTGGGAAGAGGTAAAAAATAATTGTGAGCGTTATCATTGTTATTATGCAAGGGTGGAAGAACATCAGATAAAGTATGTTCTCTGAAAAGCATGGCTCTTCAAAATGCCTTCATATTCTAAATATGACATGAAACATTGTAAAAATCGGGGGTAGGTTTTTTTTGCCATATGCTCGTGTAGTCCCATATACATCATTCTGTGTATAGTGCCTTTAACTTTGCCAAGATTTGGCCAAATTTCTTATTTTGATGATTCCAGAACCTTGCAATACACACGAATACTTTTATACTAGATGATCAACCTTTTCTGAGAGATTCCACACCGTTCCTTTCACAGTGCAATCACATGACCGGAACTCAACTTTATCTTTAAGTGGCCGAAAACCCCTTCCTTTACTCTACTCTTATACGAATAGTGCAGTGGGTTCTTAACGTGCAAAGGTAATGATAGGGTTTCTGATCGCGCACCCGATGTTGCGTGCTAAAATTCTTCCTATAGAGATTGCACACATCCCTATGCAGTCTACGTGCATTGCGCGACCATGCAAATAAAGTCAAGTTTTTTTTCTTCAAATTGAGATTCAAACCTTTATTCCTTGTGATCCTGAAGGTGATACTCAATAAATGAGGTGTCATATGAAAGAGCAGGTGAATTCCAATGTTTCCAAAGGGGCGTCATCTCGGAATTCTAAAAAGATCTCGGTCAAAACAGGGATTTAACCATTGTGTCCTGGCTAACTCTGAGATTTGCCACTTTTGAGATATATGATGTCCGGATCGATAAATAGCCCCAGTCCTAAGGAACATACATGTATCTATGCGCTTATTTTTTCACTGGCCTTCAGGGATCACACAGGATTACAGTTTGAAAATACCCTTCCCAACATTTTTCGGATCAGCTAATTAGGGAGGTGTGCGCTCCGCTCAGTCCAAACCACGATTACATCGCGTAACATCTCCGCGTACGAACGAAACCCGAAAGCATAGTGAATGAAATCATGGCTAGCCGTTTAAGCAATGATACCCTGAAGTGAATACATGTTATAGTCGATGGCAATATCACGGGGAGATACATGCAAAAAAAAAAAAAAAGGATCGTCCGCATTTTCACAGACGTTTTTTTTCTTAGACGCTCTGCAGGTACTGTGTAGATCTGCGCGGTAGCAAAGTAAAAAACAGATTTTGTATAATAAAATGACCCCAGTTCACCGTCTACTTTTAGTTTGATGGATTGTTTGTCTTCCCAAGGATTTATTGTTCATAATGTGTAGACGGGTTTGACTGGAACTTCCAGGAAGTTTCTTTTCAATGCAATTGCATGACCAGTATTCTCCTTTTTAACCTTGAATTGACAGATGGCCCGAACCCAGAAGAACAAGGCTACCAGCGGCCATCTGGGTATGCTCAAAGCCAAGCTAGCCAAGCTGAGAAGAGAACTCATCACTCCTAAAGGAGGAGGAGGAGGAGGGGCAGGTGAAGGTGGGTATAAACTCCAAAATTAAAAGTAGGATGCTTCACAAGCAAATATTTTAGCATGTAGAATTGTAACATGAAAGGAGTATGTACCGATGTATGTGAAGCATAAATTCCCATGTGCCTGAGCTCAAGAGCTTTTAAGATGCACTCTGGTGGAATCTAATACATACATTCATTTCAGTTTTTCTTGAGTTATTTTTCATTTTGAAACATAACTTTGATACAAATTATTTCACATAATTATTTGATAAATATATGTTAACACTCGGAGGCTTGAAATATCTTGTCTTCATGAAATTGGGGTCTTCTTTCGATTGCATTTGAGTTTTGGTATCCCCTTACTTGAAAATTTGATTCGCTAATCGCAAAAGCAATTATAGCAGGTTTTCTCAATTTAATGAACATTTTTAGATGTCATTAGTAACATGATATCATGCAAATTGGGATGTTTGTATCAATTGCGCTACCACTCTCTTAGATTTTTACTTTTTCAAATAGTTTGAGTGAAATTGAGCCTAATGATCTCTTTTGGTAATTCAGGATAAAATCTGATTGATCATGACTAAGTCTAAAGCCTTAGCCAATAATATAAAAATCATGAGTTTCTTGCTAATCACGGATTTGTGAAACGCGTTGTTCGCTTCCTGACATCTCCCTGGGTCGCGGACATGGAGTTGGTTTCATGGAACAAACTCCTGTATGAGAAGACAACCTGCCTATAAAGGCCACATTTGTTTCCTTTAAAAAGTTATATCCTAGTGAAACTTGTACTAAAGCTAAAAAACTTTCTTGTAAGACTCAGGTTTGACTACTACATGTACATCGAGAAAGAGACTAAAGATATGTCACATTAAAATCACTATTTGATCTGATATCAAGTTGTCCAGACCATTCCCCAAGTTGTCCCATGGCTTTTCATCTAAACCTACTTGCAACGCTGAGTTTTGTAATTCATAACAGAAATTGAAAAATCTTTGTTCTTATTGTTTCTCAACAGGATTCGATGTTGCCAAGACTGGAGACGCTAGAATAGGCTTTGTTGGTAAGATGCATTGCAAAGCATTGTTCACAAAGAATGTTTTATTATCTGAAGTTGATATTTTCGTAAAATTTGAGTGGTACATTACATTTCAAAGGAATCTTACATGTAATTGAGATTTTGCTCAATTTTAAGCGTCTTGTGTCGATAAGTGTTTAAAATAAAGAGCTTCTGGTCATGTAAGTTTTGCATTCCAGCCCTTAGATGTAAAACACTCTCTATTTGTGTTGAACAGTAGTATTATACTTAATTTATTTTTAAAAATCATTAAATGTGAAAATATGAATGGAATCATAGCTGCATAATAACAGAAATCGGTCTTATGTTGTACATCATTTCAGAAATAATAGATTCTTAGTGTTTTCTCATTATTTTATCACCTGTTTGTTTGTTTTCTTTTGTTGTTGCTAGGGTTTCCTTCAGTGGGCAAGTCTACCCTTCTAAGTAACTTGGCTGGTGTGTACTCTGAGGTGGCCGCATACGAGTTCACCACACTCACCACAGTGCCCGGTGTTATCAGATACAAGGGAGCCAAGATTCAGGTAGCTTATCAACTAATCTGAAATCCAAAAATCAAATATCCACACTCCAATGGAAGGCCCGTCTTCTGCTAGCCACAATAGTGCCTACAACATCAATATCCAGTTACCAATAATCTAATTGATGTGCCATGCCGAGTCTGTGCTAGTACCAAGTTGTCTCAACTCCATTGTATTAAATTTGAAAATCCTGATCTCAGCCAAACCGATTTGAAAATACTGGCAGAGAGGAATAAATTCTCAACTTGTACCCTTCATTTTCTCCATCTCTTTACAAGTGTGCACCAAATGCCTTTCTAAATATGTTATGATTATTGCATTTTTACGCTTTGAAATAAATTGCTTACTAATTGGTAATTTTTATTTCATAATGATATTCTTTTAATCCACATATTTTTGTTTTGTTTAGTTGCTTGATTTACCTGGTATCATTGAAGGAGCCAAAGATGGAAAAGGAAGAGGACGACAGGTTATTGCAGGTGAATTTTCTATTCTTTTTAATTTCTTATTCTTTACACAGTCTTTCCACTAGACAAGTGGACAACTTAATTCTATTCTTTAAGTACTATATTCATTTAATGTCAGTTTTGTGGCACATTCATAAAGTAAAGGAGCAATTTCTTAATGATCTTTCCATCACTGTTGTTCAATTTTAAGTTTTAGTTTTCTATTTTTTTAGATGAAGTAGCATTTTCTCAACAATCTTTGCCGTAGTATAGTTTGAAAAATATAAGAACAGATTTATTTGGGGCAGAAGGACAGTACTTCATCATGTGGAGAAGAAGTTGAATGTAATACATCAGGAATCTTTATGTTGATAATTGAAAAATGCTTAGCGGGAGGCCTTGTCCTAAATTTGTGTCAGATTTGTAAACTTGACCAACTGTCAACACCAGCAGTAACCAATTTATTAAAAAATGAATCTAGGACAATACCCCCTAGACAACTACATCACTTGGACAACTTCCCTGCTGGAAGGACTACCTGTCGACAATTATTACAAAAACTAAGTTCTCCACTTCATCCCTATACCAAAAACTACACCTAATCTTAACCCTAAACCTAACCCTAAACCTAACCTTAAACCCAACTTCAACTTTAACCATGTATTGTCTTCAAAAAATAAAAATATAATTAAGCAATTTTCTCCAGGGCAAATGTGGGAGTATTCAAAAGGAGCAGCTTCATTTATTTAGGTAGTAAATTCAGAAGTAATTGTCATAGGAGTCCGTTTTCGAGGTGTAGTAAAATAGATTTACAGTGAGAGATGTGCTGAAGTGAAAGGAGAGTAGTTTAAACCCCGAATGTCATCCTTTCTTTTTGTTTCCAGTGGCAAGGACCTGCAGTCTGATCCTGATCGTACTCGATGTTCTCAAACCCCTCAAGCATAAGAAACTGATTGAACACGAGCTGGAAGGCTTTGGCATCAGGTATGTTCGGAGGATAAAGAATTATGCTCCCTCTGTTGTTCTTACCCATTCAATTAGGGTAATATCCCATATACTCACAAGCTTTTTTTCTGTTGATTAATAGTATATTTAAACGTGCAGCATCTCTTAATAGAAGTAATATTTGTAGCTTGTATTTGTAATGTAGTTTCGCCTTATGACACCCCTATCTTACAGAACAAAATATTTTGGGTGATTGGTTCCCGTTAAGTTTGAAGCACCAATGTACATTTTGATGTGTCATCAGCTATGTGAGAGTGAAAAAATAATAATTGGTGCCACTTCGACGATGCCCAGCTGACTCGTTAAGATCTTAAAGACCGTCAATACCGGTACTACTGGGCCAGAAGGGATTAGACCACACAGCAAGGTCACTGACAGGTGGCTATCCCATTAACTCAGATCTCAACTAACATAAGAAAAAGAGGATCATGGGGGACCAACAGGCACCGATTGGGGAAGTTTTCTATATAGAGGGAGCAAGTAGCTACAAGTAGGACAGTGGGGCTTTAACCCTTTGTATACCGGGCCAAGTGGTCCCTGTATCATGCCTATCGGATCAAGATGATTAACGAAATCTATCATTAATGAAATCCAACCAAATAGACAAACTACTCTACAAGAAAGCAGAAAAATCAGAGAAGCAAACTGATGAGAACGTTATGAAGATTTGAAAGTTGTAATCACTCTACGTATTGGCACTTCGAATTGGCTTGAGCATTGATGTTGATGTGATGCTGTTCCCTTCTGTTCCAACATAGAAAATGACTACAATTTGAATTTTCCAAAAGTTCTTTGCTCAGGAGGGTCTATTTCTTTAGAGGTCCCATAATAATATAATCTGTAATATATTTTGAATAGTGCTCCAATGGAGAAGGAACTTACGATAAAAATAGAAATCAATAATTTTGCACACAGCAAATCATGGGAGAGTTGTCCACATCCTACGTTACAATCCACTGACCAAGCTACCCATTAGAGATTCACATAGACTTACGAGTGATCTCATATTTCAAACATTCATAACTTCCTGTCCGATTCATTTCAAACTTTTGCCATTCTGTTTCTGTTATATTTCAACATGATCTTTGATTTGCAGGTTGAACAAGAAGCCACCAAACATAGGATACAAGAGGAAGGACAAGGGAGGAATCAACTTGACCTCCACCTGCGTCCAGTCGGTGCTTGACCTTGATACCGTCAAGACCGTCTTATCAGAGTACAAGATACATAATGCTGATATCACTTTAAGGTACGGTACATCATAGACATACCACCGGTAACCTGATATTGTGCAATGTATAGCTGTGGTAACAATTGCCTCGTGGACAATTCTGAAACTAATCTAATTTTCAACTAGACCCAGCATTTTCTCCTTCCCCTTCCGCTAAATCTACCCTAAAGCTATGGTCACATAGGTTTGTACGAATGATAATTTTTTTACGAGTCTCCCTGTTTTATCCTTGTCTTCCCGAATTTCCATTGTCTGAAAATCGGTCGTACAGCGTTCGTAGCAGTTCGTAACAGAATTTGTGACCCAGGCTTTAGACACAGTCACTGTCCAATCATGAAGAAAAGAAAGAAGAAGAAAACCCTGATATTGTACAACATAAAGCTGTAATAACAATTGCTTCATGGATAATTCTTACACTAGTCCAATTTTCATCCACACCAGAAATTTCCTTTTTCTTCCCTCCCCTAAATCTACCCTTTCTTTAATATCCTCAATGCTTCATGTCAAGAAAAATTTGGTTTAACAATAACATGAATGAGAATGCTATTAGTCAGTGATGTGTGACATTGTTTTTCTAATTTGTTGTTCATTTTAGATCTGATTGTGTTGTGGATGACCTAATTGATGTGATTGAGGGAAATAGAGTCTACGTCCCATGTATCTATGTACTCAACAAAATTGATCAGATCTCTATTGAGGTAAGGTTCTTTTATTTAGCGATGTGATTAATGAAACAGAGATTTTATCTCATGTATTGGCCAGATCTCTATCGAGGCAAGCCATCTCTCAGTCAAGACAGTCATTTTAAAGATACTATGTCACTTTTGCAGCCAACATCAAACTCTATAGAACTTTGCAGGAATTATTAATATGTTGTTTATGTCCTATCTTTGAAATTTTAACGTTAGCAGTGTCCTAATATTCAAATTATGCAAGAAAACGTAATAACATACATAAAATGAGCTGTAAAAGGTACATGAGCATTTGTCTACATCAATAACCCACTTCTTGTACTGACCAAAATTAAACTGATTGAATCTTTGCGCAGCATAAAACATACAACTATTACTTACTGGCTCTATAGCTCCTAAGTCGATTCGACAACTAATAGTCGTTATTTTCCCACTTAAAGACATTTTCAAGCCCCCTTTTTTAGGGAAGTTCTAAATTACTATTATCTTTTAAATGCCGTTGGAATTTAACCTTTTCATTTTTTTGGACTGCAAATGGGACATAGTACCTTTAAGGGTGCAATTGATCAACTCTTTTCTTCCAATTGGCAAATTGGCCTCACTGGTATTTGTGTCTTCTTTGTTACATCTTCTTGACAAAATGTCTACTTTCTAAAAGGTTTTGTACTCCAGCAAGGCTGATGTCAGATGGACAAGGGCATGAACCTAAAGTTACACGACCCTAAACAGCCAAATATTAGTCGGTTTGGACTCGGTGTAGCGTCAGTTTGGTGGTATGAATGGGGTATTACATGAACTGACACTGGACGAGTTTAGAAATTGCCAATTTGGATTCTGAAGTTTTCAACTGTGTTGCCAATATTTACGGAAGGCTTTTAATCCTTGATTTTCTGTACAAAATCCTAGAGTGTCGGATGGCATACAATATAGCAAAAAATTATGCAGTCAAGTAATAGAACATTTTAAAAGTTGAATATATCTTTCCTGGATGCATATCTACATGTAATTGCAATAGAATGTCATTCCAAGGTTTAGCAGCATGAGAGGTAAATTTAATTTGTTTAATTTCTGTAATATCCACACGGTTCCAGGAATTAGATGTCATCTACAAGATCCCTCACTGTGTTCCGATCTCCGCCCATCACAAATGGAACTTTGACGACTTGCTGGAAAAGATCTGGGACTACTTGAGCCTGATTAGAATGTAAGTTGTGTTAGCATCAATCTAACTGTATGAAGCTTTCATGTTCATGGAGGTAGGTGCTCCAACAATTGCTCCGATGATAATTGCTCCAGGCGTTATTTTTTATAAAGATGTACAGTTGTAGGATTAGGGTCTGGTTTAGAGTTGTTATCAAGTGTTGATCAGGTTGAGGGCGTTTTCGTAAAGTAACAAAATCTATGCATGTGACTTGGTGAAGCGCCTCATACAAATTATTTCATTCACCTGTTGAACAAATTAATTTCTCTCAACAGTCAGAATTCAAATTGCATACATTAATGGTTGCTAGGTAGGAAAAAACATTATGGCTTGACTTGTTTAACAACACGTAATACATGCAATTCTGACTTTTGAAGTACAATTACAATTTGCATTCTGACTTTTGAAGTACAATTACTTGTAACAGGTAATTGAAATAATTTGTATCGCTGCACTAAGTATACATTTGGTGACATTACGAAAATGCACTATTTAGTACACATGATGTGACCTTTATCTGCCCATGCGCAAATTTGGTATCCACGAACTGGCTAATAAATTTCCATTCAACAATGGTCACCTCTTATCGTGATGCAGACCTGCCAACCAGTACGATTTAGTCGTATTTAGTACAATTTTTTTTTTTTTTTTAAATATTTTTTTTGAATTTAATTTAATTTTTTGATATTTTTTTATCAATTAATATTTTGTATGTGTGGGTGGCATTTTCAATGGCAAAATGCCCATTCTGTTTTGTTAAGTATACTACAAGCATCTCACATCGGCAATTTGGGTATGTTCTTTGGTTCATCGAACACACCAGTCATGACGAAATCGTGCATATTCAACCAATGGTCCATACAAAAAATTCTTCCTGTATGTAGGAACTGTAAAAGGCATTGATCCGCGTAACAATCCGTGTTTATTTCTAAGAATACAACTTTTGTCTGTAAACTACAACTTTTGGGATTAAAGAATACAGTTTTTGAACTCCAGAGGCCATGTTTTTCATCTTTCATCAGATACACCAAGCCTAAAGGTCAGCTGCCGGACTACGAGAGCCCCGTCGTACTCAAGAGTGAGATCTGTACCGTGGAAGACTTTTGCAACAATCTACACAAGAGCATCCTCAAAGAACTCAAATAGTAAGAAACAAACCAGCAGGTTGCAAAGACTGAGCTGACCTGCCTGCCAACCAATTCCATTGAGTCATATTTTGTATGATTTTTCAATGGCAAAATGCCCATTCTGTCCTGTAAAGTATCCTACAAGCATCTCACATCGGCAATTTGGGGATGTTCATCGGTTCATTAAACTCGTGAAACTCCTCAAAATCATGCATATTCAACCAATGATACATTTATATAGAAACATCTTCCTGTATGTAGAAACTGTAAGAGGCATTGATCTGCGTAACAGTCCTTGTTTATTTTTAAGAATACAACTTTTGTCAGTAAAATACAACTTTTGGGATTAAAGGTTACAGTTTTTAAACTCCAGAGGTTGGCATGTCTGAAAGAGTTGTGATTGCTGACCCAAATCAATCGCATGACCTCCAGTCAATCCCAAGTTTGCAGTCCCTTTCTCATATGTATATACATTGATATCAGTTGCAAATATTAAAGGGATAGTTGAGTTCTGTTGCAGAGAGCGCTACACAAAATATTTTTTTTGTGAGGTAATGAAAAACTGAGTGTCAAATTTGAAAGAACGTAATATTTAAATGACAAAATCATCTTTGTTTGATCAAATTGATTCAGAGACGGCTAAAATATAACGTCGTATTTCAGCCAATGCTGATGTTGGCTTTTTTGATGGCATTTCCGTGTTGCTTATATTACCCACAATTAGCCGGCTCATGTATTGTTATTTTTAATTAAGTAACAGTCATCATGTTTTTTTGAAAGTGGAGCTGAATTGATATGATCGTATTGGCTAAATTTCATACTTTTTTGGGTCTAACATTACCTTCATAGCAATTTTAGGTTCTAAAATGGCACTATAAATGTCATAGATAAGAATAAGAGCAATAACCATGCACTTTAAAGGCGTTTGCGGTCTGAAAACAGAATTCAACTTGAGTATATCAATTAAACTATTACATAGAATTCTCTATTTTGACTCCCCTGTTATATTTAATGTAAACATGTGTGCATTGTTCAGGAAGAGAAATACTGTTTGGTTGTTTCTCCTTTGGTTATTGTTCTTACGTTATGTTTTTTGTTATATTTCCTCCCTTAAATAGTGCGCTGGTATGGGGCTCATCTGTTAAGCACACTCCCCAGAAGGTTGGCAGAGAGCATACACTGAAGGATGAAGATGTCATTCAGATTGTCAAAAAGTGAGTAGATTGTACATTTAGGGCATAAAACTACCATTATCAACAAAACAAAAAAATTAATTTATGCTTGCAATTTCTAATATTGTGAAGAGGCAACTATTTCCTGAGCATTTCTGTCCTTAATATCCTACTCGTGATATCCTGCCCAAAAAGATAAATGTTTTTTTTACCATTGACCTATAAATGATAGACCAAATTGGTTGTTGACTTATTGGAGATTAGACCAAATGACTATAAACCTTAACTCTGGTCATTAGACCAAATGATTATTAGACCATTTGGATAGTAGACGGGCTGTGAGTAGACCATATGGGAATAGACCAATTGAGTAGTAGATGAACTGGTTGTAGACCAAGTGGCAATTCACCTTTCAAAACCAATACATGTATTTAAATCAACTTGGATGATCATCGGTAGGCATGTATTCTCAATACAAAACTCCCTCCATTGGGAGGCAGGTATAGTGCCAAGCCAATAACAATGCAATTTTTCCATATTTCTGTTTCTTTAAGATGACTTTCTTTGTTTTAATGCTTCTTACAGTATATTTGATGTAGTAAGTCACATTTTTATATTACGTTTTTTAATATAAGATAAGTTAATGTCCATTTTAATGTGAATATGGATATTCAATTTGAATTTTGTAGAAATTGAATCAGAGACTTCAAATATAAGACCGATGAAACTTGAGAGCAAACTGTTTTTAGAGTGAGATTATTGCATTGCTTCATGATAAACCTAACTTATTTTTGTTAACTCTCTCTCCCTCTATCTCTCTTTCTCTCTCACTATAGGGTATGAACATAATGCTCACTGAGACAGCTAATCATCTACTTCAAGACTCCTACAACAAAGCTTACAACAAAGTAAAGATATTCTTCACCTGACACTTGCAGACTGCTCATATATCTTCTTTTGGATAATGAAGTGGTTAACATTATATTTTAATTTAACCGTGCAACATTTCACTATGTGAAAGGTAATGTGTGTAACAGAAAATTAATCCAGTGATCATGAAATATGAAGGCTAATATAAAGGGTCAAAGGACCCTATTCATTACATGTATGTCATCAACTGAGGGCCAGAAGAGGCATTAAAGCGAAGGTTGGGTTCTGGTAAGAGGTGAAAAATAATTTGTGATCGTTGTATTATGTAAGTGTGGAAGAACATCAGATCAAAAATGGCTCTTCAAATGCCCTAATATTCTAAACATGGCATGTAACATCATGATAATGGGGACAGACTTTTATGCCATATGTTCTTGTAGTCCCATATACATCTTTCTGTGTACAGGTGCTTGTAACTTTACCAAGACTGGGCTAAATTTCTTATCATTTTGATGATACCACAACCTTGTAGTACACACCAATGCTTATATGCTAGATGATCAACCTTTTCTGATCGATTCCACACCGTTTCTTTCACAATGCAATCGCAAGACCAGAACTCAACTTGATCTTTAAAGGATCGAAGAACCCTAATCATATGGTGTATATCATCATCTCGGGGCCAGATGTGTGTCAACTCTGTTCACTTTCTTGCTCTAAGCAGACAATATTTCTTTTCATAATGGCTTTCCTTGGGTCATTAGAATAAATATTTACAAAATATATGAAGTTGATTATCATTTAGCAGAGTCATCTGATTGCCGGTCATGTGATTGCTGGAGATGATTTATGCAAATGTTTGCTACTTCCTTTCAGATTTATGACAGTGGTATATTAACAGAGAAGTAAGGTCATGCTATAAATCAGGTATCCTAAACGGCATTCCATGTCTTATTTGCTTGATGAGTTATCGTAAATGGGTTTAGATATATGCAGTACTTTACACACACACACTTTTATGATTAGAGATAAGCTTAATTAGAGGCTATTACAAAGTTTACTGGGTCATTAGTACCAGCTTCTTATTGGGTAATTGGATTATAGGAGGGATGATGATTACCAACCCCCGCCCCCCCCCCCCCCCCCCCCCCCCCC
>BEXV01003101.1:0-10953 GCA_003118195.1 Hemicentrotus pulcherrimus | reverse complement strand
AGCTTATGTGCTTAGATTAGCAAGTGTGCGCTTGTAAAAATGACGCCTGGTTGGAATGCTCCCCAGGGAGTGGAGAATGTGCATACAGTGTGTGCGGGTAAGCCTGAATCCGATGACCGGGGTAATAATATATATATCTGTAAAGCGCTTTGATAGGGTCCACCTGAAAAGCGCCATATAAGAAATAGTTATTATTATTATTATTATTATTAAAGGATATTAGTGCCGTGTCAGGATTCGAACCCTCGACCTTCGCATCTCTAGTCAACCGCCTTAAACCACTCGACCACGACACTGACAATGATTTAGAGCCTGTGGCTTGGGCAGAGGCAGAGGGGCGTGCACGACTTACCTGCTTTGCAGGGGTGTAGACCTCTGATGTTCCACCTGTCATTCCAAAGATATCCCCGAGAGCAGCCATGTTTGCACCCCCAGCCCCTGGGGGCGGTGCTGCTCCAGCTGCTGCTGCTGTAGGGGTGGGGTTACCCATGATCTGTGGCAGGAGGACACGTGTTGAAAGACAAATTTAAACATTTGAATTCATAATTTTGATTGAAGGGCAAGTCCAAGGTTTTGGGTCATTTGGTGTACCATATGTGACCAATTATCGTGGAGTTCTGGGCCCTGTAACACGAAAAGGTACAAATCCAAATTCCCAATTTGATTCGCCTGTATAATAACAGTTAATTTGCTCTCTATTGTAATGATTTATTATTGAAATGTCTCGATTCCTGTTCATTTTTGGAATGATTTTGTATATCGTACCGGTATGATATTGAATTGCTGAATTGTATCTCCTTCAACTTAATTGTAACTCTTTCAATCAGTCGTAAATTACTAGTATTAATGTCCTACTTTTGGTCTGTATTACAGTCCTACTCTACAACACAGAATAACATAACTAAATGCTGAACTTGTAGTTTGTAAAAGCCATGTTGAGTCTCAAAGTTCACATTTAAGTCTTGTATGAAGACTTCTCTCTGGAACATTTTTACATCTCGTCACAATAGTAACTTACGATTAATTTGTATCTAACAAATAGATATAATGCATGGCAAGATATGATAACAACAAGATTGGAGATATAATTGTCACTATTGGTTGCAAATTGATTTCTATGTTACGGGGCCGTGGGGTGGTATGTTTATCCTGGGGAGTGTTTCACAAATACTAAGATTGACTTTAAGTTGGACTCAACTATGGTAGGCCGTTCATGCCACTATTTTCTCTCATCATTTACTGGCATTGGTTTCTCAAGGGACATACCAATCATTGTCACAAATGTATAGAATATACATCTTTTGATAATATTATCTACAGATCATAATTGAGAGGCCAATGGTGAGAGCAACTAGTGGCATGAACGGCCTGCCATAGTTAAGTTCAACTTAAAGTCGATCTTAGTCTTTGTGAAACATCCCCCGCAGTGGTTGTATAAATCTTACCAAGCTCTCCATGTTATCTCCCAGGAGGTCCATGGCACTGGTGCTGCTCTCTGGTTGCGAGGGGGCGCCACCGAACGCACCCATGTTCATGCCCATACCCATACCACCCATGTTGGGCTGCTGCTGCGGTGGCTGCTGCACCATGCCACTATCACCCAGGTCGATACTGAGCAGGTCACCGATCAAGTCTCCGCCGGAGTGCTGCTGCTGCTGGGGTATGACCGTGGTCTCTGGGACAGAGCTCGGAGCCGTTTCAGTCTCGGGTGAGGCGGAGCCAGAGCTCCTGCAAGTTGGGAATTAGTATGATAGATGGAATATAATACTTTGATGAATACATACATGATGAATACGGTCCTCAGACGTAAATAATCATATCTGATTGATACACGGCTTTAAAAACCTTATACACACACAAAAAAGCAATTAAATAGCTTAAACTGTATTTTGTCCTTACTTATATCATTTGTTTTGACCATGTTAGCTATCTTTTATTATGTTAGTTACTATGATAGGTTAGTCATTTGAGACGTTTGTTTATTATGAGCTCTATAAATATTGTATTTTAATTATTATCATGTATCCCGAGATGTACCATTTACTTCATCTGGGTGGGAAGTGGCTGATTTGCCGTAGGACATTTGTGGCGTGGCAGGGATTTTCACAACATTGCAAGGAGCATGGCAACTCTATGTTGACTGTACTATACTCACCCTGGAGCACGAGTGGGAAGGAATCGCCTGGTGGCGGTGCGACCTTCCACAAAGGCGCTGGGTGGCTTGTGGTAGACCGAGGCCAGACTGCCGATGTAGCAGATGAGTTCGTCCAGGAGGGTTGGCTCAATGAGGTCAGTCTCCTCTGAGATGAGAGGCTTCTCGGCGAGGACCACGTCCTTGGCTGCGGCCGGGTCGGTAGACAGGAGACGCCAGTAGATGTAGCCACGGTCACGCAGGTCAGGGTTATCACATTCCTGGAAAAGGTCAGCAAAGGTATTTTAACCCATTGTGAACAGTGACTAGGTAACATTGCCTCAGATTCTGAAACAAAATCCTTGGTTTAGCTCATGCTGCAATCATACTTATAAACCTTTCGGTCAGTCAGGAATCCCTCGACTTTTTGCAAGCCAATCGCCTGTTTGATTAACATGATATTTATGACTGGAAATCAAAATCAAATTTTGCGTTTTCCTAACGGTTTTCATAACACTACAGTCTACTGGGGAAAATGAGTATGGTAAAACCGGTCACTCAAAGATTTTGACTTTTTTTAAAGGCACTTCATGATCATTTTGAAGTGTAATTTTTTCTGGACTTCATTATTAAACCATATCACAGACACTGATAACACGTAGGGCCATGCATCTTAGATTTAATATTGTTAAACGATGCCTTAAATGAATTAACCCAAAGGACTATGAACTAATGCAAAGAAGCTAAAGTATTTGAACTCTGAGAAACCTCAGGCAGATGTATAATCCCTTCCCAATGATATCTTAATGGTACATACATATACAAGCAAATCAATTAAATTCATAACACTTGCACTTCACCAAGTAACCACTTGAAACTGCTGACATGGGGGAGCTATATGGTATAGCATTGTCTTGCAGTCGGAGCTTTATGCTCCCCAGGATATAGGTATATTATGTAACATGTATTGTTTTGCAGACTATGCTATAGGGTAAGGAAGCGAAATTGAAAATAATTTAGTCACGTTTGAGTTGCGAATTAGGGAATAAATCAACTTAAATAGGACTATGACCAAAATGACAAAAAGAGGATTTGCCATGTATACGCTTGGACCTTACATATCACATAAAACAAGACCAGGACCAACCTGTGTAGCCAGACTCAGCACATTCTGGACCAGTTCCTGGGTATCCTGTGGCCTCTTCAAGAAGAGCTTGACGATGGAGGTGAGGAGCTGGAGCTGTACTTGGGTGTTCTCATCGTGGAACCCTTCCACAAAGCTCTCCAGGAGCTCCTCGGCGTTGTCGATACGTTCGGCATACTCACCAAGGATCCAGATCATGGAAGCCCTAAATGGACGCAAAAAATTATGAATTTATGCAACTTATTTTTTTTGAAAGCGCGACAAGTTTATGACACATAAGCATGGGTTCTCATTGGGGATTTGACACTTTTTAGGTATTCATCCGATAACGGATGTTACCGGTCACCGACAGTGGACTCCAGTTTTAGGACTGACTGGTCTCATGAAATGCACTGCATCCTCTATCAACTACTTGCTCAGGAAACCTCATCATCATCTATTACCCACTTCCCAATACTCTACAAGAGACTGGGATATTCCTTGTTTAGACAACCAATTCGCCGTTTGCAAGATTTGTACATATACATGTATAAATTTTATTTTCACCAAGTTTGGTTACTGATGACAGTATGTCTTTAAACTTGATTTAATTTGGTCCACTGATTTTTGAAAGCTTTCTCTGTGATGTGAAAATGAGAAAACAATTTCATAGAGAAAATATCTTGTATATTTTTAAGCTACATAATTATAGTGGACTAAACTAGATGGCTCTTTTTACCCTATATCAGGATTCTACGCCTCTGATTGGTCAAAACTACCATTCAAAAAAAAAAAATTAAAAATGTAAAAGTTATTTTAATGGCCATAAAATGTTGATATAAATCATTCATATTTTTTATTAACAAGGAAATTTTATGTTCTTGGTGTGGAATTTATGAAAAGTCTAAAATACCTCAATATTTGCTTTTGAATATATTTTATTTTAAGGCTACGAATGGCCATAAAATGTTGATTCAAATCATTCATATTTTTTATTATCAAGGAAATGTTATGTTCTTGGTGTGGAATTTATGAAAAGTCTGAAATACTTGAATTTTCGCTTTTGAATACATTTTATTTTAAGGCTATGAATAGCTCATAATGTTTAAGTCCAACTTAGAATTAAGTTTGACCAATAATCTTTGTGAAATACTCCCCACGTTCTATTAAAGTTCACTTGATTAGGATGAAGGGCACTCTTGGTGGTACATACCTTGCTTCAGGTTCATCCAAAGAGTCCAAGTTCTCACAGAGCGTAGCGATGATACTCTCATACTTGTTGGGATACTTGCGGAAGATATCCTTGATGACGACTATGGCCTCCTGGACGACATAGTTGACCTTGGTTTGGATGAGGTCAAGCAGCGTACTAACGCATCGCTCAGCGGACACCTGGAAGGAGATAAAGAATAAAATATGAAGTTCTGATGAGTTCAGAGATAATAGACCAGTATGATGATAGCACATGTACCAAAGACCCCCACTTATACAAAGATCTTTGAAACATGGAGAAGTCCCACTTTGTGTATTTGTTCAAGGCCCGATGGCATGGAAAACTTCCACACAAAGTCCACATTCTCATCAGGTTTTTTAAATCAATATTAGGCCTGGCCTAAACAATACCAAAACTTATAATTACTGATAACATTGATATCATGAAAAAATTTCACACTGATATTCAAACTGCTTTCTAAAAAATAAATCTTGCACTCAGAATTTGTTTTAGCCCTCGCCTTTGGAAAGCAGGTGGTTTCTGTATTAAGCCTATGGGAATTAGAGAATTCAGTAGCCAACAAGTCAAGTACATACGTCCACTTTGATGGCGCAACGTCCGATGGCGCGGACGGACTTGCGGACAAAGTCCACGTCGACTTCGGTGGCATACTCCTTGAGCTCGGCCAGGACCTGCGCGATGTTGCTCTGGGAGGCGAGTCGAATCATGATGTCCAGCTTCTCCAGCTTGACGTAGATGGGGTCGTTGTACTTGACGAAGAACACTTTCATCTCTTCTTTCAGGATGTCCGGTCTGGTGGGCGAGAGAGATTGACAGGAAAGAACTCAAAATGTGCCAACTGAAATGTTGAATATATATTTTTCCTCAAAAATCTTGGCCCTGGTTTAAAGAGACTTACCACTGATCTGGGGGGTGTTTCACAAAGATCCCAAGTAGAACTTAACTCTAAGTTGGACTTAAAAATTATGGACAGCCATTGGAGTTTTAAAATGAAATATATTCAAAAGCAAAAATTTAAGTATTTTAGACTTTTTATTAATTCCACATCCAGAACATGAAATCTCCTTGATGATAGCGAATATGAATGATTTGAATAAAAAATTAATGCCTTACAAAATAACTTATACAAAATATTTTCAAAGATGCTAATGGCTTTCCATAATTTTCAAGTCCAACTTAGAGTTAAGTTCGACTTATGATCTTTGTGAAACACCCCCCTGGACTGACTGCAAATCCTCTGTAAGAAATTGCAAACTTACAAACTCCTGCTTGTTTTGTTTGGAGGTCGACTTATATCAAGTCGATTTGAAGGAATCACAACTGTTTATGAGATGGGGCCCTTGCATTTTTCACGTAATGGGGATATTAAGGTACACATTTTAAAATGCATGGGATGCCAAATTTACCAATTAACTGCTTTTCTTTGTTTTTTTCCTTTGAACTTCCCCATACGGTGTGTATCTCATTAAAGAGCATTGTCAATTATTACATACTATGCATTTCAATGGGATTCATTTAAACTTGTTCTCATGACACTTTCCTTGCATGCACAAAATTGTGCATCAACAATGACCCCAATGAGCACCAGAAGGGTGTTATCTATACAAGTTAATGCCCTTCTGGCTCTCAACAGAGGTTATGTCACATATTGATTGATGTATAGCCTCCCTAGAGATTGTAAACTCTGTGTTGGGTAAGGTCAAACCTGTTTATTAAGGCCACCCAAGGAAAATGGAGAAAGTGGCCATCGTAGATAGGTTGCCTTTTTGACAAGGTCCTACAAAACACTAAGACAGGTCTGGGAGGTGTTTCACAAAGATCCTAAGTTGAACTTATCTCTAAGTTGGACTCTTAAATTATGGAAGCCATTAGCATCTATGAAAATGAATTGCAAAAATTATTAAAAAGGCATAAAATGATGATTCAAATCATTCATATTTTCTATTATCATGGGAGATTTTATGTTCTTGATGTGGAATTTATAAAAAATCTAAAATACTTGAATTTTCGCTTTTGAATATACTTTATTTTAAGGCTATAAATGGCTCTCCATAATATCTAAGTCTAACTTACAGTTAAGTTTGACTTGGGATCTTTGTGAAACAGGTCTGACTGTATATGAATTCCCTACCTCTTCTGGACGATGAGGTTGATGTTCCGGAGAGCGACGTATTGCACTTCCGGTTCAGCAGAGAGCAGGGTGACGAGGGGTGGGGCAAGCTTCTTGGTTAGAGCAACCACGTACTCCCCAGAGGGTGGCATCAACTCCATGAACTTCATCAGAACCTGTAAAAAGGATGCATATAAAGGGTACTCATCAAAACCGTGCGAAACATTGATTTGATTTGATTCATTTACTTCTCTTTGTGATCTTTTTCCCAAATTTTTAATTAATATACAAACTGAACATAAAAAAAAACATATAATAAGGTTGATACATCAAAGGAAAGGTGATAACCTTACATTATAGTCTTATCCTAAAAGAATCATTACAAAAGGGTTGTCACAGAAGAGGAACATTTTTTCACATGAGCATTTTTTCACATGAGCATTTGTCGTAGAATACAGTTAAGGGACTTTTACTGTAAATTGATGAGTGCTTCGTCCACACACCATTTCTGTACTTCATGGCACTCCTTGCAGTTACTCCCCTCACCTACCATCCCAGTATAGCTTCCTGAGTGAGCTGCCAAAGAGATCACTCAACCAAGTACCACTAAACTGTTTCCTGTGAACATACCTTTACAGCTGAGAGGACCACAGCAGCGTTGGCATGGGCTAGGCGAGGGGTGACCCGTTCACATATACTCTGAGCTTCCTTCTCATCCTTAGGGCTAAAGTTAGCCAGAGAGTCCAAGATGAAGATTTGACCCCATCTAAAACAAAACAATCAAACAAATTAAAGGAACGGATGATATTGGATCAAACCTGGCAGACGTCCATAGCAAAAATTCAATTTGGATTCTGAAGCCAAAATTATATGTATTGTATTTTACATGGTCTTGTGCATTTTTTCGTCTTCAGAAAACGAGAGGAATAGAGGGTTTCATAACACTACTCAAAAGTTTAAAAAATATGAATCGTTCCTCCAAAATAGGAATGGCTCGCAGCTATGCTGGGTGCTATCAATTCTTTTCCTGTGTGTACTAAGATGACTTGAACACAGATGGTGCCACACTCTCATCAAGTAGATGAAAGCAAAGTAGGAAATACAAGATGAAAATGTTACATCTATACAAAACAATGACAGAAAAGTCAATTGTTTAAAAAGTATTAGTAGATGCAGGGATGAGACAGAAAACGTTAAAATATATTGAAGTAAAAGGACACAAAGGTAGTGAGGTCAATGCTAGATGTACAATTAATAATAATCTGAAAGTTTTTCCCCCCTTTTTTTCTTCTTCCCCGTCTGAAATCTCGAAATCGTCAGAGAAATCTCATCCCTGTAAAAAGTAGACTCTGTGGATATAAACATGCGCTTTCATATAATCCACTCAGGGACCTGCCACTCAAGCCCAAATCAAGTACTAGGTGATGAGGATTACTACCTCATCAAAAGGCAGTGGTAAACTCAATTACGAGACCACTGCAATATCGCTGAACTAAACTCTCACTGACCAATCAGAGTCCTAAGTGCACTTTCGCATCAGGGTTTAAAACTATAGTACATGTAGACCTACTGCTTGATGTGCATGAGGGAGATGAGGACTAAGATAATTACTCACTCGGTGCACTCGTTGAGGGCAGTGAGAAGCTTGTTGATGGTCTGCGAGTTGAGTTCAAAGAGAGTGCTTCCTGTTGGTGAGGCATCGTTGATCTCAGAGAGAGCAGCCACTGCATTGGCTACGACCTAGGGTTTGATGAGAAGAGGAATGTCAATGAATGTCCTATTCTTGCAGTGAATATGAAACAAACAAATCTTCATTTACACTACCCATGGTCTAAAATTAGCGCGACACAGTCGAAGGTCCAATATTAGACGTAACCAAGGCAAGGTCGCTGATTTTGTGCTAATTTTTAAACCATGGGTTATGTATATGAGGGTTTAAACCATAGGTAGAGTTAAACCTCCTTTGTGAATTCAGGCCATTGTATCTGTTCCATACGGATGGTAAAAGAGTGAGTCCTTGTTCCCAAATATTGCGGTGAACTGCCTCAAAACACAGAGCAGCAAACTTTTTTTTTTAAATCCAAAAAATAGGCATATAAATGAAACAAAATTCAAAGTGAAAAAGAATGACAAACTAGAGGACAAAAATATAATTTTCTTAATATGAATCCATGCATTTTTGATTAATCAAAAACAAAAATCAAAATGAAAATATCTAGAAAACTGCCAAACCTAAGCGTAAGCATTGATAGGAATTGTCCAGGAATTGGTCATATAACTGATGATATGTGAGTGTAATATTTAAACTAGTTTTTAAAATAAATGTTTGTGAGAAAAATAGCTCTAGAGGAGTTATTGTAGATTTGTTGGACATTAGTCATACAAACCCACCTACAACACTTGAAAATCTACTAGAAGTGTTGTGGTCTAGTGCATAAGTCATCGGATTTGTGGATCACAAGGTCTGCGGTTTGAGTCCCCCACGGCATTAATGTCCAATGGCAAGATATTAATCTACATTTGTCACCCTCCACCTAGGTGTTAAATGGGTACCGGTAGGAAGGAATTCCTTGAATGCTGTGAGCGTCGAAATACGCTGCCTCGCAGAGCCGGGGTAATAGTTGGAGCGCCTTCAGCAATATGCATGGTGGATATATATAAATATCAAATATTATTATTATTATTATCAGAACTCACCATAGGATTGGATGCGGTGAGCAGGTCACGCAGCAGATCAATGAATCCCTGATCCTCTACCAGCACCGGGTTGATGTCGTACAGCTTGGCCACGCACACAGCAGCCGTCTTCTGCACGTACGGATCCTCGTCCTTGAGGCACTTGCGGAGCGGCTCGCAGAGGTACTCGGTGATCTTGTCCACGCGGATGCAGCCCATGGTGCGCACGGCCAGGGCACGGATCAAAGGGTTGGGGTCCTCACAGTCCTAATGAGCACATTGATAATAACAATAATCAATAATTAATACAAATGGTGATGATTTTGACGATATTCGCTAACTATGGAAAACCCCTTCCTCCCAATCCTGCAAAATAATATGAATGTTCAACTTTATACATGTTTTTGGATTGAAGATACCTACAGTGATAAACGCTTTAGTGACCCCTTTTATTAGAAAAGAGAGGAATTTAGGGTTCATAATATTAGTTTGGGAAATCATTTTAAGAATCATTCATCCAAAATAGGGATGTTTGGCAGCTATGTCCATTTACAAGATGATGAAGCGGATCCTAATCAAATGATTGGTTAATAGCGTACATGTGACAGGCATTTGATTTACCAAACACACACAATTTTACTAAGGACCGGTCATTAGTAAAATCATATTATAAAAAATATTAAAACAAATTTTTAAACAAATAAAACATCATGTTATAAAACAAATAATACACATCATTTTGTTTGGGCACTAATGAATTATCTACAATTGGTACCTTTGAAACAGTCCAAACACACTCTGCTATCGCCTTGGGCGTGTTAGACTGTTCCAAAGGTACCTTGCATGTGGGTAATTCTTACTAATGCCCTCACTGCTGTGTAATATTTGTATAATAGCCCATACCTTAACAAATGTGTTGACAGCCATGATGGCCATGTCTGGCTGACTCTTGGCATAATTCATCAGGTAGAGATAGACCAGTTTCTTCAGCTCTAGGTTGTCAGTCTGCATGCAGTTCACCACATCTGGAAACAGAGAGCTATCAACAGATATGGGAAAAAAAACAGGTCAAAATTGGTATTGCTTTAAGACATGCACACTATGACATCATCGGATATTTAAAATAGCAATTAAGACTGTCATATTGCAATTACAAAGAGTTGATGTCAATCACAACTATGTACATAAGAGATAGGAGACTGCAAACTTGTGGTTGATTTAGGGACTTGATATTGATTCGGACCAAATCAACTCTTTGTAAGGCGGGGCCCAGGCTAACGGTGTTAATATCTATCTGGGCCCCGTCTTACAAAGAGTTGATATCAATCGTAACTTATTTGCGATTGATATCAATCGTAACTATGTACATATGAGATAGGAGACTGTAAACTTGCGATTGATTGGAGGACTTACGATTGATTTGGATCGATCGTAACTCTTCGTAAAATGAAATTCAAGCTGACAATGACATGTAAACTTGTTTTAGTCAAGGTACACAAAACCCTGATATGCTCAGTTTGTACATCAAGACATTGGATGATATTTAGCCGAGACAAACACCCCTGTATCCTAAAATTATATTTCTGTATCTGACATATCATTGCACCTCTACTACATGAAGAAACCAGGGTACAAGATTAATAAGTCAGAGGGATTAATCTATGCACCACTATACCACC